>JBBPCV010782931.1:0-10543 GCA_037974505.1 Plocamopherus tilesii
GGATTTTATAAGCACCCCTTTGTAGGCGTGAGCACCCTTTCAGTTTCCCCCCAATTTTGCTTTGCATTGCTAGTGAATCCAGACAACAAAAAACAAAAAAACAAACAAACTAAAAAGACACACATGACTTTTGCTACATCTAAAAAATATAAGGCCACATATTGTCTAATTTCTTTACATTACTGCCGTCCACACCACTTTTCTGCCTTCTATTTTTCAGCAAAAGAATCTGCCACTAGAAGTGAACCTACTGCAGTTTTTCTTTGCCTACGTCCGTACCTTAGCAAGCACCTCCCAGCTGTTGGACTCTTGGCAATCATTGTTAGGTCTCCTGCGTGAATGCCTGCAAATGAATCTCACTCCTCCAGCGCTTTTTCTATTGTTGCAGTAAGTGTTCCAGTGAAGATTCTCTATGGATTTGTAAGAGAAAATATGAATAGGTTGTAAGTTTTATTTTCAAGATTTAAAATGATGAAGCAAAAAGACACACACAAAAATAAAGTAGAAAGAAAAAGCATTCAGTCAACCCAAATGCATGTAGTACCAAAATAATATCCCTCTCCTTTTCTATCTCAATAAATAATAAAAGGAAAAAGAACCCAGTACCAGCTGACTACTTTTGTAATAATTGCATTTCAGAATTTTAAATGAGTTTGTCCAAAAGACGCCTGCCATGGAGGAAAAGAAAGGCCAAAAAGACCTGCAGGATATTTGCCAAAAGGTCCTAGAATCCATCAGCTCTATTGCTGGCTCTTCTTTAGAGCAAACCACTTGGCTAAGGAGGAGCTTTGCTGTAAAACCAGGGCCCCAGAATGAAGGGGAGGAAGATCAAGAGGGAGAGGGACAGGAGGAAATAGGTCAGTCCTGTTTGTTTTGTTTTGTCATTGTCTTTTTGACAGGTTTTTTTCTTTCTTCTTTTTTTTTTTTGGTTTTTTTTTTTTGTTTTTTGTTTTTTTTTGTAGGGTTTTTGTTGTTGTGTTTTGCTTTGTTTTGGGTTGGGGTTTTCTAGCCTAGGTTTGTTTTTTTTCTATATGCTTAAGGGTGTTTTTTTTATTGTTGAGTATTGGAGTATTTTGTTCTTTCTATTGTGTATCCTTTTTTTATGATGATTTAGTCTGATTAATAATCAAGACTAGAGAGAGGTGAGTTTGAAGTAAAAGTAGGAAAGGTCTTGTTGTTGGCTTTTACTCCCTACAATAATGTAAAGGCAAACAAAGAAATGTGTCAACAAAAGGGACCATTTTAATCCAAAACTTAAACCTAAGTACACAATTGAAAATAAAGACGAAAGTATGGTCAATGAATTGTTTATATGCTAAAAGCTTATATAAGATGCAATCTTTTTGTTTTGAAATAATGGCAGTAAACATAAGATCTTAAAAATAACTTGTATAATTGTATCGCTTTCCATATCATTGAAGTTTATAGTATAATTTTGTACAATATTAGTTTATTACTATGCATGCATTTATTATAAAATTACATGGGTGTATTATTGGCTGTTGGATTTTTTTTTCTTAGCGGAGTCAGCCATGAAGAAGGAAAGCAACCTGAAGACTCTTGTAAGAAGAAGCCAGGCCTCTGATTCTAAATACAGTGTGCAGGCCTTGTCCTTGATGGCTGAGGTGATCACATAAATGACTTAAAGTGACAGTAATCGATATTATTATTATTATTATTATTATTATTATTATTATTATTGTTATTATTACTATTACTATTATTATTATTATTATTATTATTATTATTATTATTGTTACATTTTAAAATAATATAGTTAACAAATCATAATAATAATAATGATGATGATGATGATGATGACTACGATGACGATGACTTACTTGACTTAATGGTCAGCCCATTGCAGTCTTCTTGATTTTTGTATATAGACGAATTCCAGTTCACATCAATTTGTAGCAGTGTCTCTGAGTTTTGTTTTTAAGGCCTTCGTTTAATATCAGCCTTATGTGGTATTCTATTATTAATAATATTGCCTTAATTGTCTCAGAATTTAGAAAATAAATGATAATAATAATAACAATACTCAGGTAAATGCTAAAACTTAAGGGAACTTTGCAATATTGTGTGTACAGTAATGCAAACTTAAAAAATTAAACAGTGTTACATAGAATCTTAGTCTTAACACATAATGTTCAATAGATCTGTATTAATAACTATGATTTTGTAAGATTGATTTAAAAAAAAAAAAAAAGCCAACCCGAACCAATTTGCGGAATGAATTTTGCCAATGGATGCCAAAACATTGTTAAAAAGTCGTGCTTGTTTTCCAATCACCTTTAGTTGACTGCCCCCATTCTGGATGTGATTTACAGTAGTGAAGAGAAAGACAAAGTGGCTCCTTTCTTGTCTACGCTTCTGCTCAACGTCTTTCCATATCTACGGCATCACAGGTGAGTGCTAAGCGGGCTTTTATTATGTTTGTGGTCTGGCGATTACTGCGGAAAGGCTCATTTATATTGCCAAGTACAGTGACCCCTGACTCTTTGTAAAGACATTGTTATATCTGAAGATCATATCCCACAGGGTAGGATTTCTTGGACCAAAATTATCTTTAGAGAATGGGTTTTAGTTAAATTACCAACACCTGACCTACTTTTCTGGTGAATCTTACTGCTCTCTCATCTTGGAACTCTTCCTTTTAAGTAAATAAATATTGATAAATTGTTTTGCTTTTTTTTGTTTTCCTCTGAACCACTCACTTTAAAGCAAGTTATCACAATCACTATTGCTCATCCTCCTTCCATCGCAGTTCCCACAACCTGCCCAGCTACCGTGCATGCAGTCAGATGATGTCCAGCATTTCAGGGTACCAATACACGCGCAGGTCATGGCGAAAGGAGGCCTTTGAAATGTTGATGGAGCCGTCCTTCTTCCAGATGGATTCTAGCAGCATTGCTTGTTGGCGTGTGGTCATTGACAACCTCATGACTCATGACAAAACCACTTTTAAAGATCTCATGAGTAAGGAGAGTTCCTAAGATTACCTCTATTACTCCATTCATGTCGTATCACATTGCCTAGTGAAATGAACTATCATAGTTGATATCATCTGGGGTTACCTTGTAAACTGGTGGAAATTTATTGTGAGTCAAGAGACGGAATAATAATAATAGTATGGAATTATATTAAAGACACAAATTTGCATAGAGTGAATAAAGTAATTGTAAGAAAGGATTTAGTATATGAAGTAGTCTTGGGGGATAATATTTTGTTTGCTATAAATTCTTTTATTTCTTTAATTAAAACATTTAATTTTTACCCATCCTCATTGGTTATTTATATTATTTATATTGGTTATTCATTATATCATTGGTACACTGATCATATTTCATAATGCTTTTATACAATTTCTTTAATCTTAGTCCATTGCTAGGCTATTACATCCTTTTTGTTTTGCCTCTTTTGTAAAAAAAAGTATTTGTAATAGTAAAGACAGTAAACTTTTAAATCATGAGATCTTTCTCTAGACCACAACTTTTTCAATTTGAAAACAATCTAATAGTCTTTAAATCAAGCATCTGTCCATATCTGTATTGGATGTGCTTTTTGTGAAGGTTTCCTTTCATCGCTTGCAATCACAAAAGAGCTACAGATTAGTATTCAGACAATATGGGATGCCAGATGCCATTTCTGAAAAGTGAATGTCAAAGAGATCAGACAGCCATACCAAAGAGCTACACAATCATTGAAACAATGACTTTCTGCAACATGTCATTTCAGAAAAGTTGATTAATTCTATTTAAAAAAAGAAAGAAAGAAAGAAAAAAAAAAAAAGAAAAAAATTCCCCACATTACTTCTCATTAGGTAATTTATGTAGATATCATTAGGACAGTAAATTTTTTCTCTCATTTCATCTTTCCAGGCCGCGTTGCAATCACCCAGGCAGGTTCCCTCAATTTGTTCAGTAGCAAGGAGCAGGAGTACGAGCAGCGTGCCCAGATGATCAAACGCCTTGCCTTTACCATCTTCTGTAGCGAGACAGACCAATACCAGAGGGCCATGCCAGATATCCAAGGCAAGCTTCGTGGCTACATTTATTATTATTATTATTTTATTATTATTATTATTATTATTATTATTGTTATTATTATTATTATTATTATTATTAATAATGCTTGCTGGGTAGTATAGTTGGATTTGCTTTCAAATTGATTAAGATTGAAGGTTTTATTGCAAAGATACCATGAGTCGAACAGTGGAGATTAAGTCTGATGTAGAGCAGAATGGATTGGATCAGAGAATTGTGTAGTTTTATTCTTGTTTTCTGTTTCGTTTTGTCAGCTCTTTTCCAAATATTGGTAAGTTTATTTAATGCTAAATTTGACAAATATTTGCGATATTCATTGTATATTGAGGGCATATAAAATTGCACCACCTTTTATTTAACTTTTTATCTGAATGTTTCATGATCTGCCTTTTTATTTTTCCAGTGTTTGATATTATGATGATGATGATCATAGATGTTTTATCTTTCAACAGAGAGGCTTGCAGAATGCTTGCGTCTGCCACAAGTAGCCAATGTCATGTCCCATGTCTTTTTGTGCTTCCGTGTCTTGTTGCTGCGCATGTCACCTCAGCACCTGACGTCCTTATGGCCCACCATCATCACTGAAATGGTCAGTTCTATTCATTTTTTAAAGATATCATTTATAGGTTTTTGTTTGTTTATTAATTTTTTGTTTGATTGATCTTTTCTAACAATTCCTTTATATACTATGATGTTAAAACAATATAATTTAATTTGCCTTGCCCTCAAACAAAACTGCATCAAATTACCATTTTTTAAAAATACGTTATTTTGTATTATATTGACATTCTTTTAATATATTTTAGTGCAATATAAATTACATAATCTTTTGTTTTATTGTCAATGGTTATGTAAAGTCCAGACTTTCTTCTTTTATTTCTAGGTGCAAGTATTACTTCAAATTGAGCAGGAGCTTTCGACTGAGACAGATGAATTCAAGTAAGTTATCCAGAAAAAGGAGAGAACAAACTATAAACGTAATGTTTTGATATTTAAAGGAATGTTATGTCAAAGATCTCATTTGTTGGTTGGTGTTCTTCTCATTGTTCTTTAGGTGTTTAAATGCTTTGTATTTGTCTTTGTTTTCCCAACACTTCTCTGGATTTTATTTTTTAATGGAGGGTATTTCTTTTATTATCACCTGAAATGGATTTAAAATATATATTAGGTTTATTTTTTAATGGATTCTGTGTCAATGGAAGCCTGCGAATTTGAATCTTATTTGTTCCTCGTACATTTTTGCATTTTGCATAAGATTTACAACAGTGGGTTTTTCATAAATAGCTCTTCCTATGATCTTTTTTTATGTGTCGTTACATCTCTGTCAATTCTTTTAGCAAATGATCGTTTTATTGTGCATTTCATGTCATCATTATGATGCCTGTGTGGATTCGTTATTCTTGATATAAAGGCATTTACACTCTGTTTCACCTTTTATTTGTGTATATTAAATTTGTGTAGCGACTAAAGCGGAAAAGGTGGTATACATTTTTGAATACGCCTACATGACTGACAAGTCCATTTTGGACTGCACATAAGGCTCATCTAGTGAAGCTTCTTTAGCACTCAGTCCATGTTGTGCTTTCATGACGAAGAAATTTAACTGCATCAGTCTTGTCATAGCAGGATTTAAACCTCAGCTCAAGTTCAGATGAACTAAAAAGAAAAAACAAAAAGTCACAACCACTTGTTTTTGTCTTGCATTTGCCTGAGAAGAGCTTCAAACTAAATTTGTATATTTGTCTTGATTCTCATTAAGAAATTATATAAAAAAAGAATTGTAAGTCTTTCATATATACGCTTGTGTACTAAATGACAATATTATTTCATCATTTAACTGAATTGGAACATTACGTTAAGGATTGTATTGATGATTGACACAATTATGTATATATATATATATTGACAGATGTATTTTTGCGTCTGATATATTCTTATGATATCTTATTTCATACCATAACAATCATAAATTCATTTATTCTAAGTACGCTACTGTCCTTGATATTTGAAAGGCAAGTTGTTTGGCCTCTTTAATGAACAATATGTCGCTACTCTTAAAATTTGAATATTATTTCTGGTCTTAAATTATTTTGTGGCGGAAAGTTATTTTTTCACTGTTTCATTGGGTAGTAGATTGCTTTTATCTCCACTTTTTTTTTTCAATTTGGTTTAAGGATAAATACAGTGGTTGCCGCTTTTAAGAGCGCTTTTTAAAAGAACATCATGCTTACAAGAAGGAATTTCTAGAAAATCGAATGAATCTTTTAAAATCTACCCCATTATTCGTTTTCATTTGGACAAAAAAAAACCGCTGATTCATCTCATTACTACAACATTTTTTTCTATTAAAACGAGATATCAATGTGAATTTGATGCAAAATTGCTTCATACTGTCCTTAATTTTACAGTCATGTGTAAAATGCAATTAACTATGAAAGCGTTGAAATGTAAGACTTATGTCACTTGAATGTGCATTGCCTCCTGTGCTGTCAGGGTGAGTGAGAAGGCAGATCTGTCGACTGAGCCATGTAGCCCAGACCATAAGAAGGCATGATAGGTGTAATTAGAGTAATCTACGTATACACTGACCAATCTGAGCTTTAAAATTAACTATTAGGCCATCTGGTGGCAGTGCAAAAAGGAATTCAATTAAAAAATCTGAACTTCAGTGAGTGTAGCAAATTCTTTTAAAGCGAGACGGTACCAGGTCTGAAGAGAAGAGAATCTCCCCCTAACAGGTGTTTCAGGCTTCATCGTCTGACACCCAAAGGAGACCAGGCCACACTGGGTTCATGACACCAAGTGCCTCGGAACAGCCCTCTTTTTAAAATATTTTTTTTACCGATATTCACTTTGTATGAATGTTTAAGGTGACAGCAACAAAGATTATCAATGCAATGCCTACTAAATCTACTATGAGCAACTAATAGCCAACTGATTGAAAATAATCCAAGAATTTTATTAAGTTATTGCTGCCTGATTTCAAGCGTACTTATAAATGGCAATCAATGTATTTTGTTGACCTCACTGTGTATCCTGTCGGCAAGGTGTCTCTTACTCGCACACCCAAATGAGCTTTAGCCTTTGCACTAAGGTGGCAGGATCATTGCAATGCCTTTAACAATTTTTATATCAATTTAAACAGAAGTTAGGTTTCCACTATTTCAGGCAAAATTTTTTTATGAACAAGCATCTAAATTGATTAAGAATTTTCAAAAAAATATCTCTGCATCGCTCTTTCAAGCAAAGAAAATCTGAAATCCAGTCATATCGTTTAGATTTATGTGTATGGGTATAGGTGTTAATCAAAGTAATATGAATGAAGAATTTCAAATACCATTTGGAATCAGAAGCGAGTAGGAGGATGTTAGCCATTTGGTTTTTCTTCTCCTGACTTTTCTCACCTTTCTTTTTTTTTAAACTTTTCTTGGAAAAGTATATTTAAATGTAGGATGTTGAGTACAATTCAGAAAGAATGTTTGATTTTCCGTCAGAATCCAGAGAATCTGCCTTGGCTCAATCCATAGGTGGAAGCTTAAAAAAATACATAAAATTCAACAAAAGTTTTAGCAGTAGCAGCAGCAGTGGCAGTAATAGTAAAAATAAAAGAAATTACCACTACTCATCCCCGAAGGCAAATTTGTCTTTTGGTTTTTTACTGAATACCAAGCGTTAGTCATAGAGCAGCACTGCAAAGGGAAGCAATCATTGTAAATTAAATAACCTTACTCAAGGGTTTTATTTCAATGTCCCGAACGCGATAGGAAACCCATGACCTTTCAGTCGCAAGTTCAAAGCACTACGTCTGTGTCACTGGGATAATATTGATAATCCTATTCAGACGAATGTTCTACTTGAGGGCTCAATGTTAAAGTCAATAATAATCCTAATCATCATATTATCATGACTACAGCTCATTGCTTCTCATTGACAGTTCTTCCTATTAATGCCTTTACAACGATTATCCCTTTTACTCTCCATAGCAGGCAACTCAAGTCATGGTGAGGCTTGCAGTTGGATTTACATTCATGACTAACTCTCCCCTCTTTGCATTCAGGCTGATTCATTCTAACGCTTCACTTCTTGAATTCATGTAGCTTTGGTTTCTAACAATACGCCATATCATCATTTTCGAAGTTCTGATAATTAATATTTCATTTCTCTTACTAATCACAACTCTCGCGTCCACGTTGGGATATTTTATTTTTTATTTTTTTATTTATTTTTTTTTTATTGCTTTCTCAGAGCCTCCGGAAACAAAGCGTTTTCATTCATTGCCGCAAAAAATTGCTCATATCATATATGGCTTGAAAGAATTTATTTTGGGTAAAATAGAATGCCTGATGTAAGATTTATGAATAGAGTGACATTTATTATTTCATAAAATTGTATTCACTATCTGCCAATTTTATGCTGATAATACTCTCTCCTTATTTTTTGTTTTCATGGGTGGTCTTTCTCATTTTGCTCTTTTTCATAATTTAATATGAAATATTGATAAATATTAACCCCCCCCCACCCCCTCTCCTCTTTCTTTTTTTCAATGTATTTTAATACTTTCTAAATTTAACAATTTTTTTTTCTTCCTTAAAACTCTTGATTTTTCCAGATCCATTATCTATCTTACCTGTCATTTAAACAAATCACCTCGATTTATTTTACTTATAACAAGATTGTTATGTATAGATCTCAATAGATTATCTAAATGATATTTTTGGTGAAACTTCTAGTCTCTTTATATTGCCCAGTCTCATGCTAGATTGCTAAAAACTGCTTCAATTTATAAATCCACTGGGCTTTTGGGCTTCCATTCATTATATAGCACTCATAATGCTGCCAAAAATAAGTATCTCCAACTTATCTCGAATCATTTTTACTTAATAATATAATTGATTGCTTAGAACAAATAATCAGTATTGGTTCAGGATACACATGTGACATCTTGTCCATGGACAGGGTTAATCTGACATTTTTCAGTTTCAGATTTTTTGTGTAAGGTTATCATTATAAAGAAGAAAAACATCCTAGCCTAGCCTGTATTTTTGTGATGTTTGTGTGTGTGATGAAACTGAAATGTATCTGTCGACTTCATTCATCCGTTTTAAGTAATCTAACACACCATTTGGGTCCACCCCCCTTTTTTTTTTATCATAACCACAGTGAATATCTCCGGACTCGGAGCAGGTATCGTTGTGTTTCTTGTTCCCTTCTCTCTATCTTGTTCATCAGTTGTTGTGTGTTTTACGGTTTTTTTTCTTTGAAGCCTTATCATTTTACTTCATTTCTCTTTAATACCCATATCTCGCCATTTTTGAAAATTATTGGAGTTTTTCTTCTCAGTTTTTACGCTCTCATGATTTTTTGCTTCTCTTTTTTGGGGGAATATAGTAAGATTGATTCAATGACTATAATGTATTCTTTTTCCTCATTCTAATCAATTTGTTTCCATTTAAGATACTCATATAATGGACATAATTGAAACTGCCATTATTTCTTCCATGTCAAGTTCAGGATATTTGATCAACTTTTAATTTAAACATAGTCTAAGCATTGTACAAGCACATGCCAGTAAATATTCTCATAGTTGCAAACATTAAAATGTTTAGAAGCAGATACACCCAAATTTGCAAATAATCTAGATTCAAAAAACTTCATTCACATCTGCAAAGTTAAGAAACCAACACACACACACACATTCTCATATTTGCTAGTAAAGTTTACAAACAACCACACTTTATACAATTTGATAATACTATAATACACTTGATATCTTAATGTTTATTTAAAAAAAGAAAAGTAAAGAAAAGGAAAGACAGAAAATCAAACCCCCCTAATAACAAAATGCAGCTTTTTGAGTTGTAGACTGATTCTTTGTGTTAAAAAACAAAACAAAACAATAATAAAACTTTAAGAGTTTGTCAATTCATAACACTGACTGACTATGTTTGTGATATTTAAGGCAAGTGAGAGTTTTTGGGCAATTGAGGCCTTTGTAGATTTCCTCATTAATATCACATTCAAACTAGTTTTACACTTGAAAGATTTAGTGGAAATTAACTTACTATTCTGTGGTTTGAATATTGTTTTGAATTGTTCCATTTTAACATATAAACCATGTTACTGTAGGCAATGATTATAATACAAGGCTTTGCAATAGATTTGAGCTACTTTTTTCTATAACTAACATTTTGCACATAGCTAATATAGCCAACCTTAACATTTAACAAGGGCATACACGGATAAAAGGACAATTTGATCAATATTTAGTCAATGGTACATACTGTTTTCGTCATATAACTGAGATAAGCTAAAACAGCTATGAGAGCAGTAATAGGGAATTTAATGTGTTAAAATGGAGGACAGAGAATTATGGGTAGATTTTTGGGTTTTCTTTGTTTTGTTTTGTTTATGAATTTGCTTTTTTTTTTGCAATTTTTCACTTTATTTGGCACCTTTTTCCTGTAATATTATGTAGATCTATTTTTTTTTAGTTA
>JBBPCV010783042.1:0-10531 GCA_037974505.1 Plocamopherus tilesii
CTTAGGCCCTCCTAGGGGAGTGACCAAACTAGTCGCTTGACTTTGATGGATTTTAGAGCGAGCCACTACGTTACACACCCCATCAGCCTTTTCAGCCGTGTAACCAAAATCCTTTTGCGAATTATCACGAAAAGAGTTTGTAACAAAATAAACCCCGAAATAAGTGAAACATAATGTGGCTTTGTAGAAGGTAAAGTGGCTGCAAACGATGTTTTCATCTCACGCATCATCACGGAGCGCTCACTGGAGGTGAATAGAGATACATAATTAACCATGTTTCATAATTTACACAAAGGCATTTGACAGGGCGAAACGCGATGATGTGATTAACATGCTACAATCGCTCAATATCAACGGCAAGTATATCAAGATAACCAAGGACTTGCACTGGGCCCAAACAGCAGCAATAAAGAGTAGACAACGAACTGAGCAAAAGAATCAAAATCGAACTGGGAGTAGGCATGGTTGTGTCTGGTCTTTTCTCTCTTCATAGTGAAATCATTATGATAAATCTTAAAACTTGCCTGGCGGTGGTTATGTCTTGAACAAACTTAGATATGCTGATGATACTATGCTCATCGCAGAATCAGAAGAAGGCCTTCTGAAAACTAATCAATGTAACTGTATTCGAACGTGAAAGAAAAGGCCTAGGTGTGAACGGCAAAAAGAGATGAGTTTTGATGATTTCCAAAAATTCCAACAGCACAAGATGCTCCATCAGCTTTAAAAGGAAAAATACCCAGAACAACAAAAAACAAACAAACAAACAAACAACAAAACAACAAAAACAAAAACAAAACAAAACAAAAACAAACAAACAAACAAAAAACAACAACAAAAAACAACGTTTACAGGCAGATACCTTTTAGTATCTTGGATCGCTAATCTCTTCAGATGTCAGATATACCAAAAAAAAAAAAAAATAAATAAAAATAAAAAAAAAAAATCAGAAGAAGGATCGGACAAGCAAAGACCACTTTCAGAAACTTGAAAACAGTTCTCTGCAATAGCAATCTGCTCGTGCAAGTTCGCAAGTGGATATAACAATGACACGTAGAACTCATCAATATTGCTGCGAGAGCTGGACAAAGCCATCGCAAAGCCAAAGGTTATTTACTAAAGCTAGTAAAGGCCATAGAGCTTTGGTCTTTAAGAAGGATGATGAAAATACATTGGACAACCAGAAAAAAAAAGGGGGAAATACTCAGACAGGCTGGGAGAAAAGACCAACTCCCGAGGGAAGAAAAAAAAAAAAAAAAAAAAAAAAAAAAAAAAAAAAAGACAAAAAAGACAGGCTAAATTTTTTAGTCACTTCTTTAGACGGAAGAAAGATCAAGAGGAATGATGCTAGAAGGTCTGACCAGATGGAAGGTCTAAATCTAAACAAGACTTCTTCTGGAACTGGTACCTTTCGCGTCTGATTGTAGAGGTTTGTACCATTACAAACTTCAGAACTTATCAATGGATGTTTTCATCACCATCAGGTTAGCATGAACCTTTTGGTGCTTTGCCGACCATTCTCCTCCATGTTGCTCGGTCTTCTTTATCTATCAATCTATCTCACCGTTCGCGGTTCCGCTTGGCAATTATGCACAGAAAGTTATTAGCATGCAATGTTATAAAATGTTATGGATGTTATAAAAGAATACGAACGCCTCTAAAGAAATTAGATCAAATTAAAATTTCACGACAGTGCAGCCGGATTTGACCTTTTGGCCTTTAGCTCTCTGCTCTCAGGTTAGCAACTTTCTGTTTGACATCTTACATGCTTTCCGTTTTGGTGCCTCTTTACTAGCCGACAGATCTGAACCTGGAGCTAATCAAGAATCTAAATGTCATCATAAAGCTAGGCTAGTCTTGCATCAGACTTGAGTGGAACAGGCTCTGTTCGAGGTGATCTTATTTTTACCTGCATGTAGAAATTAATATAATTTTCTAGATCTATTGTTATTGTTACGATATTGAGTTACATTATTGAGGTAAGGTGAGGCGAGACTCCTGTCTGATGTAGATTCTAGGTAGGTGGATCTCTAGATTTAATTCTTGTTCACCTCATTGTTCCAATGTTTTAGGCCAAATTATGTTTTGGGATGAAAACAAAAGGGCAAGCCCAATAAACAGAGTAAGGATATGGATGCACTTTGACCAGTTGTAGCACTCGCCCCTATAAGTATAAGATCTAGATATCTAGATCTAGAATCTAGATCTAGATCTACTTTTAATTTACTAATTATTATGTATTATGTAATTATGAAATGTTTTGAAAATAATTCTGAAAGTTGTGCCTAGGAGATGCAGATGTTTTAGCTCCTTGACAATTTGCATAGAGTGCAAATCGTATTCGTCAAACTTGTTGAGACAATAGAAATGGTCTTTTGGTGAGGTTAGACTTTTGCTTGAAAAAAATGTAAAGAAAATAAAGGAAACTATTTCGGACAATGCAGTTTGTTCGAGGAATCTGTAAAATTGACGAATATGTGTTTGACATACATTTGCTGTATTGTATATATATATATATATAAGGAATAGTAACTTAGGAGATCTATGCAACTCTTATGGTCCATAATATGATCTTGAAAGAAGGACTTTTGCATGATATATATAATCTATATGTATACATATGTCATTGAATTTTACTCAACTTTCAATACCATCCAACCACACCCCATGATAGATAAATTGATCAAGTGAAATGGTAATAAAAAATATCATTGCATACACCTTATTGTTGTTGTTATTTTTTTTACAAGTAAACAATACATGTAAATATTTAAATGGCGCAACCTCTTCTAAATTAAATCTGAAGGTACTTTACAGACTGGACTGTCATATTTTTCTGTTATATATATGAAACAGCTAAGGGCATTTGAAGTTAAGCATTGGTGAGATCAGAAGTCGAATACAAGATATGGCTTTTATACTATCTTTTTAGTGTTAGAATAAATTTATAAAGGATAGGGTTTGGGTGTTAGGGTAGGGTTACGGTTAGGTTACTGCTAGAGCTGTAAATAAAATTTATATATATTCCCATCGATATTGACCAATACTTGAGGTTTGATACCAAGCTCTTCATAAAAATATCAAAAAATGTATTAGTTTCCCACTTAAGTAAAAGATTACCAATCTGAACACTGGTGTTCACAAGTCTGTGTTCTGTCTCCCACCTTGTATACACTCTATACTAATGATTACTGAAGTAATTTTCAAAATATAAACTTAATTAAATTTGCAGATTATTGCATTGTAAGATTGGTGTTGTCTTAATGAAATTATCTTGATGAGATTATTTTAGCTTCTGCACATGATGGTAAAGATAACTTTTTTATGCGAAATGTTAATAAAACAAAAACAATTCATCAAAGACTTTTATAGCTAGCTCCTTTGTTAGTATATATACAGCCCATGTCGACCAAGTGCACGCTTTGCCTAAATGTACGCTTTTCTGCTCTGATCGAATTTTCATTCTATATAATATAAAATCTTATCATTAAGTGCAAGGTGACTAGGCCTCACTTCAGACACGTGCATGCTTCTTTTACCTCAAAAATATCAATGATTGGCCTTGTAAAGACATGGAATGCCTGTCGTTACATATGTGAGACTGAGCACTCGCCATGCGATATCACGCTGATGCAAATGAGATCAAAACCAAAGCCAGTTTATCAAAAGAGGCATGAGACATATTTCACACCTAAGCACTAAAATTAAAATACAACTGACTCCCTTGATCCATCCAGTTTTCCCAACAGCTATTCAGATAATCTGCTGGCATTAATGTAAGTCAAGACAGCTAGTGTAGTGCCCAGATTGCTGCTGGGCCATTCACGTAATCATTTTTACTACATGTGTAGATTTGCAATATGTGGTGAGACAGTGAAGCAGAGGTAAAGGCAGGCAAGGATTCATCCTCTCTCATCCTCACTTCTGACTTTGGTTTGTCAACTTTTTTTTTCGACCGATTTACAAACATGGCATGAGACTTGATGGGGCCTAGTTATGGCTCTGTCATGTATAATATTAGATGTGGCTAAAAAAACAACAGATAATCAAAAGACATTTAAAACACATACTCACACCCAGACACATGCACACATACACACACACACACACACACACACACCTACCTGATTTCCTAAAATAATATATATGTAGAATTTATATCTTCTGTATCAGTCCCATTTTAGTTTCATACAATGTCAGGCATTTCTTGCACTTCTTTTTTTTTTTCATGCATGTAATTATGATGTATTCTCTTCTTGGACATTTCCTTTTACTCCTCCTCTTCCTCCTACTCCTCCCCCTCCCCTCCTCCTTTTCCTCTCTCTCCTCACTCCTTCTATACAGCTTTCTTTCAATTTATCACTGCTGCTCTGTAATTTTTTCTCTCATGAGTTCATGAACTTTTCATTTTGATTTGCAGCCAGCAAAATGCAAGTCGTCAGGAAAGCTGCCACTGGTTTTGCTCAGATTTCTTGTCAAGGAGTTAGGTCACTCAATGCAAATCCTTCAACTTCAGTACATTTAAAGTGTGTTTGTGGATTTAAGTCTGTAGCAAATCCTGTAAATACATTGAAATTACTGGGAAAAGTAGGTGAGTTTCATATATCAATTATGTAGCATAATGCTATTTTGTAGTAAGTTAATCTTTGTCATTGTAAACAATAAAAATTTCTTTTTTTTTTAAATGTTGTCAGAGAAACTTACAGTGATACAAAATTCAAAGTGAGTTATATTTCAGCTTCAATATTTTTTAGAATTTAACATGTACATTTTCAAGATAAGGAGTTGTGGTTGGTGCATAGTACCAAAATGTTCTTTTCTGTTTGCAGAAAGACAAATGTGACAATCTTTTTAAGAATTTGAAGTTTCAGATGACTTCAATAATTGTTGTGGTTTTTTTTTTTGGTGTTTTTTGTTTGTTTTGTTTTTTGTTGTTTTTTTATATTTGTCTGAAAGAAAATTTTGATTACTTAACGCAAACTTTACCACTGTCAAATTTTGTTGCAAATACTTTTTTTTTTCCTGGAAACTTTGTATTCCTACTAAATATACATTAAATACAATGTATAATATATCAATTTTTTTCTGAACAGTATGCTCATCTCCCAAATTTATACTACTTGAAAATATTCATGATTGTCACTGTTTTACAAATTACAAAGTGCTTCTTTTATTTCTGACCTAATTATGCAGGAATTTAAAACATGTCTCTAAATTGAGCTTAGATGACAAATGCTTAGTTGGGAGCTATTTTCAATGGAATCTGATGACATTGAGAGTAAAAAAAAAAATATGATTTAATTTAGAGTTTTTTGACTTGGGCATTGATTAATCAATTCAACTACACATTTGCATGCCATATTTAATTTTCAAAACAATTACTGGCCTTTTATGAAAATGTACCCATAATCAACATTATCATCTTCTGGTGGTTGCAGCATAGTGCTGGTGATCATTAAACCTTCCTTCTGTGTTGATCGTTTGTCATTATCAAAGATGATCTTCGTTTCGACCCTTAATTGTCTGGTCTATCAGCTCCAATCATCATCCTCCTGTCTTCCTCCCCTTGAACATTCCAGGTGTCACCAGAATTTTATATTTTTTCACTTCATTACATGTATTATGTGAACAATATACCCATTTTTTTCTCTCTCTATTCTGTTCAATCCCAGTTGATTTGATTTCATGGGTTTTTTTTCTGATGATTTGAAGCCATGTGTTTCTTAACTAAAAAGAATGCTCTAAATAATATTGTTTGAAACAAATGCATTTCTTTTTTTTTTGCATTTCATTTTTCAGAAAAGGGTGACAATGTTATTTATCAAGATTGCCGTGTCAAAGTAAGGTCCTGGATACATGGACGTAGTCAGCAAATTAAGTCCATCTCTACCCTCCAGAAATCACCTTTAGAAGGCTCTTATGAGGAGGCGTCAAGGTTCATTCAACCAAGGGTTTTTTCTTCAAAAGTATTGAAAGAAAAATCCTGCTCCTTGTCTTTCACATCACAAGGTTTCCCCATTTCCTATTATGACTGTTTGATTCTGAAGAACAAGGACTCACTACTAGGTTTGGGTTTAGCATCAGGAAATCAATATCGATTCATCAGTAACCATTCGAGACGAAAGATTCAGAGGAGAGGGGAATGTAGACCTCTGTCGACTCAGAAAAATGAACAAGATAGTCCTGATTTGGATGGTAAGAAAGAGACAGAAAAAAATGAGGAGAAAGATGAGTCACAGCTGACTCTTTATCAGCGTTTCAAGAAAACTTACAAGGAGCATGGGAAGGTTTTGATTGCTGTACACTTGGCTACTTCTGCTGTGTGGTTTGGAAGTTTCTACACAGCTGCAAGATGGTATGTAACTCTTGTTCTCATTACAGTAGTGGCTGTCTAAATGCCCGCTACCTTATTACACACGCAGGCAAATAGGCTTAAAATTCTAAAGCTTGGTCAAGGAATCAAATTATACAGATGATCACCTTCTTTCATTTACAAAGTAGTTAAGTAGTTGTAACCATTAGTTGCCATTATTTTTTCACACATTTTCCATTTGGCATCAGATTACTTCATGTTTAATTACCCCTGTTATTAATGTTCTATCATAATCTGTGGCATGTCTTTTTATGAAATAATGTATTTGGGAATGATGTATGTCCTTGTCAACTAATTTTCACCTGGAACTTTGTTTCCTCAATCCCACTCATTTCACCAACGTGTTTGGGATCAGCAGGAAAGATGGCGCTATAAAGAGCTTGGCACTATAACTATAATGAAAGGGCAAATAGGAAGGTTTCATTAATGTATCGGCAGACCTGTACAATAGTGAAAAGCAGATGGTAAATTAGAATGGTAATCAGGTGGAAAATTAGAGTGGTGTGTGAGGGGATGGTGGTGTAATGATGTTTGACTGTAATTGCAAAGTGCCATAATAAATGAGAAAGGAGCTAGAAAATGTAAAAGTGTCCATCTTAAAACTTGAAAGTCGTACTGTTTTTCAATAATTGAAAGCTATTTAAAGTTTTCCGTCGTCTATCATTTTGCACAGGCATTTCAATTGTTCACCAAGCCATCTGAAGTAAATTTTCTTTCCTCTTAATTTAGACAATTCATCCTGTTCATCCTTCAAACCGACCTCTCTCAGTAATGATTATTCTAATGTGTTCATAGATGGATGAATTTTTGATTTTTTAAATTTAATTCTTTTTAGTGTGTCAAAATCTGCTATGGGATAACTAATTAAGTAGATTTATCTTTCATCGCACCAGCTCCTTAAGTTCCATGAAATTTCTTGAACTTTTATTTTACATTATTTTTCTTGAATCTATGACAATAACTTTGATTGTTTGATCAAAATGATTTGAAAAAAGAGTCAGAGTGACAGAAACAGCCTGGATATATCTTTTTCTGCTTTTCTAATCTCAACAGTGGTATTGACTTGGTGCCGTACCTGGAGAGCTGGAATTTCAGTGAGAGAGTTATATCCCCCTTTCGTTCTGGAGGCCTCGGTGATGTTGCTTTGGCATACTTAATGTACAAACTGGCAACACCAGCTAGATACACTGTCACACTTGGTGGAACCAATCTGGCAATAAGGTCTGTCAAATAAGTTAATTGAGTTCAACAGCAAACAAATCTTAGGTCAAGCATAGAAATGTCTTAGTTTAATCTCCTATTAACAAAAAAGTTGTATTAAATAATGTTAAAATTTCACTCTATCGTATGGAAACTATTTGAGGATTAACTTATATAAAATTTCATAAAGTTACAGTATGAATGAATCAAAGAATTACAGTACAGACCAGATATATTGACATATAAGGTTCCAGATGATTTATCTGGATATAAATATATAAGAGAAAGTGGATATAAAAAGAACATGTTGTGTATTTAATCCTTCCAGTGAAGTTCCAGAACTAGATCTAGCGTCATTGTACTGATACTGTACTGTTTGAGTGTGTGTGTTTATGGAAAGGGGGGGAGGGGGGGGGGATGTTGGATTCTGGTGAGACATCAGCCGTCAGGAAGTGGAGAGGCGGGGGATGGATGGTGGTGGGAAGGTCATTGTATTGATTGGCTTCTGGCGAAGAGTCAGCCGTGAGGAGGTGGGGAGGCAGGGGGTGGATGGTGGTGTGAAGGTCATTGTATTAATACTGTATGGTGCATGGGTGGGGTGGGAGGGGGGGTTTTTGGCTTCCCGTGAGACATTTGTCTTAGGAGGTGGATAGTGGTGGTGGTGGGGATGAGAAGAGTGTCCACATCATTTGCTCCATCCTGGCCAGTCTAGAACTAGAAGTAGAACTGCTCTTTTGTGCAGGCTCACAAATACTCACATTGACAGCCAGTGATCAGCTGTATTAATTTAGCAAGCATAATTTGGGTCTAAAGTGTCTTTCGGGCTCATCTTGCCTAGCTAGTTTGATCATCGAATTGTCGATATAAGAGAAAAAATAATAGGGAGGAGGATGTCGATATAATAATATAAAGGATTAAATTTTTTAACAGTAAAGAGAAAGAAAATAGGGATCAGCCAAAGCATGTTGATATAAGCGAAATGTCGATATAACAGCTCAACATGGTGTGCACTGTAGTAGTTATTTGCATACAACAAAGAAAAACTACAAAACCAGATATACTTGATTGCCCAATGTGATCTTGGTAATTTGTTCAAACAATAGTAACAAGTTGGTAATGTTATGAAGTAATCCAAGTCTATCATAAAAGTTACAAAAAAAACCCCAACAAAACCTGATGATTTCTGCTCACACGACATGGGTGGTAAAGGCTGACAACAATTTTCAACTGATACTGAGAAAATTAAGTGAATGCAGCCAAGTACACTCAGTTTTTAAAAGATGGCTGTGTATCATCTTGTTGTCATCTCTACCCTATGATAATCTATAAAGAAGATGTAGCTACTTCCCACTCCAGCCAGGTGCAACTGTTCCATTTTTTTTTCTATCAAGCAATCAATTTCTTTGCAAAATATAAGTGGCCCTCCTCCCAGCCCCTTGACTGTGCAGCAACTGCATGATGCTGTGGCCTTAAGCATGAGACTGAGAGCAAGGGATGGGTTAGTAGAAGTAGCTATACCTGGTACAGTCAAAGTCAAAGATTTTAAACTATGACTATGAGGTTTGACCATTCTTGTCACTTCCCCTTAGAAATGGATAAACCAAAATATGTCTAAACCAAAATGATTTCTTCGGTCCCAAACATTTCGGTTTAACAGAGTTCTACAGTGTAATACTTTTAGTGATGATCTTTTTTAACAACATATTATTTAGGAAATCACCATCTATCTTAGATCAATCTCTAGGCGCTGTGCAAACACAGGCATGATGCTTACAATCCAAATAATAACATTTTGCATTATAGAATGTGTGACAAACATGGTAATCAAAAAAAATTTTGAAAAATCCTGAAAATTTCCTTGTACAATTTATACAAAATGAGATAATGTTCTTCATTCTGGTAACATTTACTTCTTTTTCACCTCCTCTCGTCTTCTTCTTCTTCTTCTTCTTCTTCTTCTCCTCCTCCTCCTCCTCTTCCTCTTCCTTCTTTCTTCCTTCCTCTTCTTCTATTTCCATGAAACATAAAATCTAGTTTTCTTCTATATCAATAACATTTCATGAGATATCTTTGCATGGCTACAGGATAGAAGGGTGTGCCACGTTCAAACAACTATACAATATTAGTAACTCAATTTTGAAGAAATGTTTCAAAATGAAACATCAAACCGAAAGCCTGACTTACTTTCTTTTTTTTTCCTCTTCTGTTTCTGATATAGATATTTGCGAAAGGAAGGAAAAATGGATCCGGTCCCTGAAGGTCACACCTTCAGAGAATTTTATAAAGAAGGCAAGGAGGATCTCAAAATTCGATCTCAGCAAAGAATGAACAAAATTGGACGTATGAGGAGTAATAGGCGAAGGACTCGTCATCATCACATTCCCAAGGATAAAAAGGAGTGATTTGAACCTGACTTCTAGACCTTTTCATTTTTATTGCTAAATAGGTTTTGTTCCCCTGAATTAAATGATTATAGAAATTTGAAGATATTGTATCCATAGCTGTATTGCTTAGTAGAATCTGCTTATGTTAAACATAGTCTTGACACCACCCGTTCTCTATACATATCATTTATGCATTATTAAAAATGTCAAGTGACTGGGGGCCCATCTGACAAGGATGGACAGGACATGAGAATCAACTTTCCTTCAAGATGCAATGCTGGGACTCATCTTCTTTTGGTTTGCTCATCAGCCATGCCACTGACATGGAAATTGATTTTTGGCCAGTTAGTGGTACTTTTCAGTGATAGGGAATATTCAGAGGGAGTTTAAATTTTTCCTATTTATTTTTTTTCACTTGTTTTAAATTGCTTTTGTTTGTTTTTGTCTTTGGTTGTTTTTTTTGTTGTTGTTTTTTTATGATGATGATGATGATGATGAATAATGATAATGATAATGATAATGATAATGATAATGATAATGATAATGATAATGATAATGATAATGATAATGATAA
>JBBPCV010783153.1:0-10530 GCA_037974505.1 Plocamopherus tilesii
TTTTTTTTTGTTTTTGTTTTGTTTTTTGGTTTTAAGGGGCCTTAGCGTTCTCTAGATCATTTGACATATTGACTTAGGATTTGTTGGAATTGTTTTTCATACAAAAAAATTAAATGATGATTCTTAACTTTAAAGATTTTTTTTTTTGGATAGATATTTACTGTAACACACTTAATTAGTTTTTTATTGGTATTTTTGTACCCAAAAAAAGAGCAGCTATTTTGAAATATGATTTCACACTTTTATAATTTATCATGATCTTCATAGGAAATGATACATTGTTATGTTTGTCAGCTTCTTCTTAACTATCACTTCTTATGGATTTTTTATGTTTTGTTTCTTCCAGAACAACTCCCACAAATAGAGGCTGGGTGAAAAAGATAAGATTTGCCCCTGGCAGGGATAACATGAAGTTTTTTACCCTCCACAATGATGGCGTCCTTATTTGGGAAATAGGATATGAGAGTAAGGTAGGCATATATATGTAGCCGGTGGTTTTGATCGTATATACTGTTATATTATGGCAACATAAAGGATTATGTTTTTCATTTATTCATATAAGTAGTTTGTAAAATTACATCCAGCGGTAAACAGTTCTTACCACATTCTGCATTTCTTTTCCTTTGTAAGCAGAAACTAATGGAATTTAATTAATGTCTGTGTCTTTTTCCTTCCTCTTTCATTCCTCTTTGTAATCCCAGACTAGTATTCTGCATGCTGTCAAGAGTCCAAAAGACTTAAGTAAAGTGGTAGACATGGATTGGGCGGGGTCAGATAGACCTGCTTTGATTACAGCAAATAGTGCTCTTCACATTTGTGATATCACCTTGAAGTCAGCCACATCTAACATAGAACACTGGGACTTGTCTGGTAGGTATCTTTTGTAAAACCTTGAATCTTAATGTTGTAAAAAAATAAGCCTTTATTTTAATGATGTGTTTTACTACTGAAAAATGACTTATTTCCAAAGTTAACATGTTATTTGTTGTCAGCCTTAAATGTGTTGCAAAATCAAATGTCAATATTTTTTACTTATAGATCTAATATGGTTTCTTTGTTAAGTATTTCATTGGTTTGTCAATTTTTGAAATGGTGCTGTGAACTTTCCTTCATTTTAATAGTAATTATAAGCATCTCTAAAAGATGCCCCCAATCCCTTTCTGTATCTATGAATGCCATAGCATCTCCTTTTACTGACACCCAGCACCCTTTCAATTGAGCCAAGACCAAACCGATGCTCCTGCAAAGGCAGAGTAATTTATAGATTTAAGACTAAGACAAAAATATGTTTATGACCATATTGTAATTGTGTTGAAAAGCTGTGCTATCATGGGGCATATTGTGTATCAGTGAGATGGCATGCTTAATTTTTCTCATTTTTAGTAAGCTCATCTTGTTAGATTGTTTTTTCCTCACTCTTAATTTCTCTCTTGCCATAAAATATTGAAGATTACTCTTGAATTAATTTATTGATTTATTAATATTATTGTTATTATTTTCTTTTTCTTTAAAGCATTAATATATCATGCATCACTTTTAAAATCTTTCCCAGCTGATTTTTTGTTGCTTTGTCTTTCTTCTTTTCCAGAGCCAGTGTTCAGCCCCCATCTTCTACCTTCACGTCTTTCTCAAATAATAAAGTGTTTCCTACAACATCAGGCATGGCGTCCTTCTTACTCCCTGTCAGTTTCTGGACTAGTGGATCAAGATCGGGCTACTCAGAAGAAAATTGCTGTTCAGCTAGGGCTCATAGAGAAGTAAGAATTACTGGAACAACTTATTCCTGAAACTACTTGTTTTATTATATAGTAATAACAATTAGCTGTTTTGTAATGGCTGTTAGAAATACAGATGTTCTTTCAAATATTTTAAGTTTATTTTTCTTTGTTTACTATGTTTGTGTTCATTTTTGTCTCAGGGAAATCACAGACTATTTACCTGTATGTAAGTTTGGTACTGCACACAGATGTCTCCTTGTGGCTAGGTAAGAGAAGTCTTAAGAAATTTACATATATTTTATTAGTATTACTTATAGAGATTTGATTATTGCACAAATGTTCATTATTGGAAACTTAAAACATTATGTAAAAAAAAAAAAAAATTAAAGCATCACTTCCTTTTACTTCAATGGAGAGTTGTTTCTTTGTTTTGTATCTTATCTTACATCTTTCTGGAAGAGAATTTTTTCAAAACAGTTATAGTTTTCCTTTTCTTTACAATGTATCTGCTATATAAATTAATACAATTTCTTCTAAAATTCCAAATAAAACATCATTCTAGTCAGTACTTTTGAATGTATTTCATGGTATAAATGTCATATGACTAATGAACTTATATAATCATTTTCCTAGATTGTTTGGCGATGAATCGGAAGTGCATTTTTGGACTGTGGCTTTACATTATCTAAGATCACTGCGGGCATCAGGACCACCAAAGGTACCAACCTGATCATTCAGTTCATCCAATGATTTATTTTTTTAGGGTGGAGAAGATTATAATAGTTTGATTTTATATAACTCTTCAATTGTACATATTTGTGAATTTATTAGAATGTTTTCCATACATTAAAAAGACACAAAATTATGAACATTTATCTTCAATCTAGGATTTATTGAGTGAGTCAGGAAGTGACATGTTTGTACCTCCAACCCCTTCTCACAAGGAAGCTCATGACCTTGTCATGTTGGAGGAGTCATCATCCAGTGCCAATTCTGATAACCTGGCTTTTAAAGACCAGCCACTGGAAAGGTGTTATGATTGTCTTTGTGACAGCAATAGTTTCAAGGTCAGAAGGCTCATGTGAAAATCAATGTTTTTAGATGAATTAATAGTTTCCTGTTTCATTATAATTCTCAATGCTGATTTTATCTCTTATGAGTTACATACATCTCTTTCATAAGAAAATGGGATTTTCTTTTCTTTTGGAATGTACTTGCCATAATATCTTGTTCCTCCTAGTCTAAAGAACTATTCTTTTGTGATTCATGAACATAGCCATGTCACTAACTTACTAATATTAATCACTTTATTTGAATATACTTTCACATGCACAGTGATGCTTAGGTATGAGGGTTAAAAGTTTAATTATGAAATTTTCAGTATTAACATTATTGTTTTTGTTTTGGGTGATTTTCTTTTTTAACATTGAGGGATTTTTATGTCTTCCAAAGAAATACCAGTTGGATCGAGTACAGCTGCAGGACAGCAAACGGGCCACCTTTGAACATACTCAAAAGTGTGCCGACAGTTATGTACAACTAGGTCAGACAGACAGAGCTGTTCAGTTGCTATTAGAAACAGAAGCCGAGGCTGATCACTATTACATAGACTGTCTCAAGTAAGTATGGTTCAATTTGTGTAAATCACATACTTAAAGAGCTGCATTTGTTTTGGATTTTTGTTTGTTTTCTGGCTTGAAAAATCAACCAATGGTTATATATATATATGTAGAGAGAGAGAGAGGGAGGGAGGGAGGGAGGGAGGGAGGGAGAGGAGAGAAAGATTGAGAGGGTAAAGAGGAAGAAGAAGAGAGAGTGAGGAGGAAGATGAAGGGGAGGAAGATGAGGAGGAGGAGGAGAAGACAAAGAAGAAGATGAAGAAGCAGGAGGCAGTGAGCAAGTAGAAGTGGATTTTACAAATTATTTTGCTCTCACTGCGAGCTCAAATCACACTGCATGTTTGTAAATTGTGACTACCAAGAAATTTTTTTATGGCTACATTTATAGATGTTCTTAGTTAAGATTGTGAAAGTTTGGGAAGAAGAAAAAATTACTTTTTCAATATTTTGAAGTTTTAATTGAATTCATTCATAGTCAATCTTCAGAATTTTTTAACCAACTTTAAACCTGTATTGCTTTATAATGAATCACATCATGGTTATCATATTGACACAGCGCAAAAAGCCACTCAACTATAGCACATAGACCACCCGAGCATGGCCATTAGGCTAATAGTTGCAACAGGAAAGCAGTAATAGATAAGGCTATTTAATTAGTGAACCCGAAACTCATGACATGTAGAACGCACTGCCTTCTGATCAGGCAGTGACCCCGGTGAGTTGCCATCCGCTGTGTAACTAAACGTGCCTGACATCTTCAGCATTCTCATACTAATGTACTCTTCATCCCTCCTCTGAACATGGCCAAATCATCTCATTCTAGATTCTCTCACCTTGTCTCCAAACCTGGTTATGTAGGCATTCTCTCTAATGTACTAATTTTATGATCTTGTCTAATTGCGTTACACCCATTGAGAGATGTAGCATCTTCATTTCAGCCGCTTACGGCTCTAATCCTGCTGTTTTGTAAGTGTCAAAGTCTTTAGGCCATACATCACTGCTGGGAAGACAGCTGCCTTATGATACATCTTCCCTTTCAATTTTCTAGGTATCCTTTAATCTCACAAAACACCTGATACTCTTCTTCATCCACACCATCCTGGTTGCATTTCCTTCTTTATATCGCTTCTACAAATACTGTTACTCTAGCTTGTTGATTCCAAATACTTAAACTCATCTACCCTCTTCACCTCCTCAATTTGTAACAGAATTATGCATCTATTCTCCTACTTATTTAGGCCCATGTACTCTGTCTTACTCCTACTGACTAAGTATACTCTCTGTTCTACTGACTAAACACTGAAAATCAAAACGTCTTTTCAACATACTTTTTGGAAGAATTTGTTTTATTCACCAAATGGAGCCATTTTATGGCCAAATTCAGTGTAAGAAGCAAGATGAAGGATAGAAAAAACTATGAATCAAAGCACCAACTAAACACTAATATATTTTACGTTGATTTTTATGTTGTAGAAAACTGATTTGAAATGCTGAGGGATTGTGCTATGATAAATTTGCATAAAATGTATGTATTTAAGCAATATGTAGTTTGGTCCCCCCAATCCATTACTGTATTTAAAAAATGTATAATCTGTACATATCATATATAATATCAATTTTGGCCATGACACATTTCTCTTTCACCTTTTTTTGACAGGGAATATTATGTTTTCTGGTTTATCATAAATAAGTTGTATATGCGTGTAGTTGGCACACCAATGATGTAAACTTAAAGCTTATTCTTAATTTTGTTGCAGAGCATGTCTGGTTGCCAGTGTTCGATCATCAGGGGCTTCTCAAAGTACAATAAAATTAGTTGCTACCAATCTCATTGCCAGCGGCAGACTGACAGGTATATTTCAGTGACTAGTTGTGTTTAACTATGATCCTTCATCCAACCCTAACCCTTAGAAAAAGAAACAAACAAATCAAGCAACTCGACAATAGCAGGGAAATAACAACAAATAAACTAAATATATAAGAAAATTTACCCCACCCAGCCTTAATTGACTATACTATCTTTATACCAGTCGCCCCCCCCCCCAAACTCTTCCAATCCAGACTCACAGCCAGCCTTAAATTGAGTATACGATCTTTCTTCCAATCGCCCCCCCCCCCTCAACACTCTTCCAATCCAGACTCAGACCCAGCCTTAAATTTACTATACGATCTTTGTACTCATCCCCTCCGCCCTCTTCCAGGATGCCCTCTTGCCAGCCTTACATAGACTATAAGATCCTGGTTCAGGAGGCCCTCTTGATAGCCTTACATAGACTATACGATCCTGGTTCAGGATGCCCTCTTGCCAACCTTACATAGACTATACGATCCTGGTTCAGGATGCCCTCTTGCCAGCCTTACATTGACAGTAGGAACCTCGTACCGAACGCCAACCATTCCTCCTTCCCAACACACATAACATTACCTTCCAGGTTGTGGACGCTCCTACTACTCCCCTACCCAAACCTCAACCCCCGTCCCAAACATACACACATAATATTACCTTCCAGGTTGCGGACTCTCCTACCCCCCCCCCCTCCCAAAAGTCAAATCCCCGTCTCAAACATACATAAAATACTACATTGTGTGCAGGAAAATGCGTACGTAGTATGGATGTGTATGTAAAATGTACGCCTATCTGTATGATACATGCATAAATATAAGACTTTTGATAGGTCTGTATTTCTATTTCTATGCAGATGTGTGTCGTAATGCGAATAATATAAATACGAAGTTTAATAATGTATTTCATCCTTGAAGAAGCGTTTTGCAACTTTTCTAAAATGGCGGCCCATCTGGTTCCTGTAACATTGAAAAGAAAAGAATACTTTAATAACCCATTTCACAAGCATAGTTTCTCTGTAAGTAACATTCCACATCGTTGAGATACGCGTCCGAGATTCCCAACACAACACAGTCTTCACCACTATTGCCGTTATCCGGCTGACCAGACCTAAAAAACGACGATCTCTCAGCGGCCGAAATCATGCTCCCATCGGACCAAACAAACGTGCCTTCTTGTGCCAGGTCATCGAGGCCTATATAAAGCGCCATCGGCCTTACTGGATTGGTGGCCACGTTCCTTCGGTCGATCAGGTCGAGAAAAGCTTGAGTGTTTGCCTTTGCCAGACGACCACCGAGATTAGTGCACTTGTCTGCCGCTTGCTCATAAGTGATTTGGTCTTCCGAGACGTACAGGCAGTGATCTGTGGTGCCGTCAGACCACAGCTCGAACCCCGAGTCGTATCCGCAACTCGTCGACCCAGGAGTTGACTTGACATACAGCAATGACGTGTTTGCACGCGGCTCTTTGACCTTGACGACCCCGTGGCCAATGCCACACTCACCGCCCGTTGAGTCCCACAAGAAAGCCATACAGGAAGTTTCCTCGTTGCACCTCGCGGAGCACCGGAGGCGACTCATGCCCATCCAGGACGCTAGGTGGACGTCCAAGCTGTGACTGCTACCAGGCATCTTAAAATAGTTATTTTCAATGAAAACAGCAGTTGTATCAGCAAGTGTACAAGTAAGGAGAAGAACTACAAGGCAGTATTTCATAATTGCCCCGAACTGACGCCGTTCACAGCTAGCCCTGGAAGACACTTCCATCCGGACAAGTGTTCTTAGACACACTCTAAAATTTTGAAGGAAAGTAAAAAGAAATGTGCGCGATTTGATTTGAAAAACTCCGTTTTTCGATTGAGAATCTCTGATCATTAACTGTTCATCTCCAATCACTGATTGAAAACCTCAGATAGATTGGTTGACAATCACTGATCATTGATTGGAAACCTTCGATCACTTTCTGAAAACTTTCAGGCATTGACTGTCAACGCCGATTATTTATTGAAAATCTCCAGTCATTAAATGTCAACCTCCGATCATTGACTTTCAACTCCGATCACTTATTGAAAGCCTCCAGTCATTAACTGTCAACCTCCGATTATTTATTGAAAATCTCCAGTCATTAACTGGCAACCACCGATCATTAACTGTCAACCTCCGATCATTAACTGTCAACCTTCGATCACTGATTGAAAACCTCCAGTCATTAACTTTCAACCTCCTATCACTGTTTGAAAACGTCCAGTCATTGACTGTCAACCTCTGATCACTCTTTGGAAACCGCTAGTCATTAACTGTCAACCTTCGATCACAGATTGAAAACCTCCAGTCATTGACTGTCAACCTCCGATCATTGGTTGAAAATCACGGATCATTGATTGTAACCTCTGATCACTGAATGAAAAACCGCGATCGACACTGAGAACCCGCTTTTTGGTTGAGAAACGCCGGTACTTAAAAAAAAACAACAACTTCCGTTTTGTAGAGTGAGAACTTCCGTCTGTTAATTGATAATTGATTGAAATCCCCCGAAAGATGATATAGAACATCCGTTCATTGAGTGAGCACCGTTGTATTGGGAGTAGTGCAGTCATTAATGTTTAATAATCTTAAAATTTATGAAAATCCTTTGAAAGGCTGCAATTTCCCCTCATAATTTGGACGTGCATCTAAAATTGTAGTGTAGTTTCTCTCCACAAGTTGTTCAGTAGCATTAATACATATCTAGTCTTCGGCGCTTAATCGCACTGATCTTAAGTTGCGTTGATGTAACACAGAAAACGCAATGCAGCCATAAAAGCCTTCGTCACCAGCTGTTGAGCACTGGTAAAGCAGCTTCAACCTAATGGTCGCGTCATCAAATTTCGCCACGTTTTATAGTTGCCTTGTCTTTTGCCACCATCCGCACTGAAGTGCACAATTGTTTTTCATCGATTATTCTAGAAAACATCGCGGTATGGATTTTTTTTCTCCTTTTCACAATGGAAAGTGATTGGATGAGAAATCAGCACTCGATGTCCTTTGTTCCATAGGCGTCACGTCACGGATCGTGATGTGAATTCACATTGTCTTGAGCATGAGGTGTTAGGCCTATATAGGAGCTCCAAAGGCGTGACGTCACCGATCCACATGTTCTGCACTTCAGCAGTCACCCTACATGTTGGCATTCTTTCTGTGCCAGAGGCCTGCATCCATGGGCGTATCGTGCCCTATCCGATGGGACATACAAAGTAGAATGTTGCTACTGCTGCTGGTGTTCTTCTGATATCACCGAAACAACCAGTACCGAAGCTACTGCTGCTGCAATTACTACTATAACTAGCACAACCGCAACCACCACCGCCACCATAACCACCACCACTACCATGATGTTGATGATAAATGATGTTGTTGATAAATGATGTTGTTGATAAATGATTTTGTTGATAAATAATGTTGATGATAAATGATGCTGATGATAAATGATGTTGATGATAAATGATGTTGATGACAAATAATGATGAAGATGATGATGATGATGATGATGATGATGATGATGATGATGATGATGATGATGATGATGATGATGGGGATACCAACAATAATCATACACCGGTTAAAATAAAAACAAAGACAGGAAGCGAATACTTCAAGACCATTTTCTATTTTTTAAATTCTTATTATTATGTAGACTCGATGCAATAAGTTGCTACCGTACATTTCCTTACTTCTACTTCTATGCAACGAAGCTGCAGATAATAGGCAGTCCTCACTCCAAGCCTTGGTGTCTAGTGCCTGCCTTATCTGTCCCTTCATCTCCACAATGCCAGCCAGGACCCATTGGCTATCATTGAAGATAAAGGCAGGGAGTCACATGCTATGGCCATGTTCTCTGCTGATGACCTCGAATACGTATATGCATATGACGTTCTCACCTCTGCTCTCAAACTCCCAGGTGAAGCGTTCACGATTCCTGTGCGACTGCTAGCTGTGTCATCTGGTGGGTTTTGGTTTTAATTGAATTTCTTTCTAGAACATGACCACAGGTGAACACGATGAGCCATTAATTCCAGGACTGCGCCTAAGACTAATATATTCAATATTGTTATCCTGATGACACTGCAATTCTAGCCACAACACCGACAGGGCACAAAAACTTACAACATTTACGAAATAACGCAGTGAGCAAAGAAGATTACACCGAAATGTTAAAAACAACCAAAAACAAAAACAACACCAACAACAAAAAACAACAAAAAAAAACAAAAAAAACAACAACAAACAAACCAAAAACAAAAACAAACAAAAAACAATCCCAAGCAAAAAAACAACAACCAAACAAACCCAAAACAAACAAACCAACCCCCCCCCCCTCCCCCCCCCCTTTTTCCAACAACAAAAAACAAAAACAAAAAACCCAACAAAAAACAAATAAAAATACCAAAAAAAAAAAAAACCCCAAAAAACACAAAAAACACAAACCCACCCGAAAAAAAAATTACAAAAAAAAAACAAAAACAAAAAAGATATGTACACCTACTATCCTCACTTTAAGCAGTTTCATCAACGTCTCCAGCTGGACCATCAGGTCCTTCCGACTCTCCTGCAGCGCCTGCATCCTGGCCTCCAGCTCGTCCTTCCTCTGCCGCAGTAGCCGCAGCTCGGCTAGCAGCGTGGGGTTGTACTGGCCCGTGTCGCCCCCCTGGTCCTGGGCAAAGGCCTCCTGCTCCAGCCGCAGGCGTTGGATTTCACGCATGATTTCCCTGGGTGGGCGAGAATTAGGAGTATTGTAGTTATTGTTGTTGTTGTTGTTGTTGTTGTTGTTGTTGTTGTTGTTGTTCTTGTTGTCGTTATTATTATTGTCATCGTCGTCATCGCCGTCATCATCATCGCCGCCGCCGTCGTCGTCATCATTATTATCATGTGTTTGTATGTACATGTATGCGTATCTATCTATCTATCTATCTATCTATCTATCTATCTATCTATCTATCTATCTATCTATCTGTCTATCTATATATCTATCTGTCTATCTATCTATCTATCTATCTATCTATCTGTCTATCTATCTATCTATCATATCTATCTATCTATTTATCATATCTACCTAGTTATCCATCCATCCAACCATCCATCCAACCATCCATCCATCTTTCTATCTATCTATCTATCTATCTATCTATCTGTCTATCTATCTTTCTTTCTTTCTATCTTTCTATCTCTCTATCTATCTATCTGTCTATCTATCAATCTCTCTCCCTCCCCCCCTCTATCTCTCTCTCTCTCTCTCTCTCTATCTACCTATCTATCTATCTATCTATCTATCTATCTATCTATCTATCTATCTATCTATCTATCTATCTATCTAT
>JBBPCV010783264.1:0-15500 GCA_037974505.1 Plocamopherus tilesii
TAATCCTTGGGTAAGGCTGTTTACACTATTGGGACTTAATCCTTGGGTAAGGCTGTTTACACTAGTGGGACTTAATCCTTGGGAAAGGCTGTTTACACTACTACTGCTTGCCTCCGTTTGTGACGCTGCACTGTGGCTAGCGCTCAGTTTTCGATTAAAAACCAAATGACAATTTTATTTACACATACACATAATCATACAGTAACATACACATATATGATGGTTTGGTATATAATTCTAAAATGTGTGATATGGTTGAGGCACGTGTCGATGTCAATGTTTTGGACACTTGATCATTTCTACACCAAGTTGCATTCAGTTGGCCACGTGACAAGGTAGATCAAACAAACAAAAATTACAACATAGACACAACATATATATTTGGGACATGGTCTCTGAACATGGACGAACAAAACCTTGAAATTTCCAAGACAAAATACGATTAAGGCTTCGTGGTAGCATAAAAAAGATTTAATTAGAGTGAACTCCATACAAAACAAAGAGGAAAAAGGCATTGGCACATGGGACATGTTGAGTCTGCTTATACTTACACACATTGAAATATGAAACTGTTTGTACACAAACACACACACACACATACTTGCACACAAACACACACACACACACACACGCACACTCACATACTTGCACACAAACACACACACACATACTTGCACACAAACACACACACACTTGCACACAAACACACACACACAAATGGTAACGTATAAAACAATATATGATACATTTTATAATTTATGTGCAAATGCTACATGATATTACATTATTTATCATACAATATGAGCCCTTCCATCACATATTAGAAAAAAAACATGCATAATGTCACGCACACACCCCAGAAACACACACACACACACAAAGAAGAAATATGGTACATGTATTGTATAGTATAAAACAATACATAATGTATGTACATAATATTATGTTACATGATTTTATATTACACAATATGAGTATGAGCCATTGTTCATACACATTATAACAATACATTGCACTAATAAAACACGTACAATGTCAAGCAATAAATCTGTAATCCAAACTCTTACTCTTATTACTCAAATTTTGGTTCAATCTAATAAAGTAGAGACTATACCAAATAGGCAAACATCCACAGCGCTGTCATTTTAATTTTATTTTTACCTTTGAGATTCAACATAATAGCAAATAACTAGCAACAATACAGATACAATAATAACCTTACTTACTTAAATTGATACAAGTAGTGAAGCTACCATCTGCTGAGTGCTATACCACCAGGAATCGTGACAAGCTTTCAAATCCCTCCTTGGCCCTAAGCTAATTTCCAAGGGGGACGAAATCGAACTTCAGTCAGAGGGGAAACTCAACAAAATCAAAGTTTTTCCAGCCAAGTCTTTATCATTCAGGACATAACAAATAATTATGCATCTATCGGACATCGGACTTTGGGAGCATAATCACAAAGCCCATTTCCAAGAGGTTTACAGGTTACTTACAGCCAAAACGTATTCTACCCTTCCTAACCAAATTTCAATTCATGTACCAGTGTTAATTTTATGATTACACGGTATGTTCATCCCAAGATAGACAGTGGGGGGAAGAACCAATAGATAGGAAAACTTGGGGGAAGAACCAATAGATAAGAAAACTTGGGGGAAGAACCAAAAGATAAGAAAACTTGGGGGAAAAACCAATAGATAAGAAAACTTGGGGGAAGAACCAATAGATAAGAAAACTTGAGGGAAGAACCAATAGATAAGAAAACTTGGGGGAAGAACCAATAGATAAGAAAACTTGGGGGAAGAACCAATAGATAAGAAAACTTGCAAAGATAAATGGGTGAATGGATGGTTGAGTGTAAAGCAGCCCATACACAAGCAATGTTATTGACAGATTGAAGATTGATCAATATAATTGACAAACATTCATGATTGCGGGGTCTTCTCTTAAACAGCAAAAAACAAGAATTTACATGAGAAAAAATTACAAATCATTGAAGAACAGTTGAACAAGTATCCATTTTGTCACACACTAGACGAGTTGGTGAAGAACACCGCACAAGATTCTGGATTTGACAGTATTCTTCAAATTTACGCTCAGCCGGGGAGCGACAAATTGTTTTCTGTCGTGAGAGCCAACTTTGCCATGAAAGTCACGAATTTAAAGAGCTATGATTTTATTAAGAGTAAAAATAGTTGATTCCAGCAAGAACAAATACATGACGAACAAACACTAGGTTTGGCCAATGCCTGGTGAGGTAACAACTCAATGCGCATGAGATCGCCAATGGCAGGTGTCATACAGACATGGTTTTGATGAATTCAAACGTCATGCCAGCCGCAAACGTGCAGAGGGAATAAATACCCCAATTTAAAAATGCGAATATTTATTTTCAGCAACTTGTAAACGTCATCCGTACTGAAACATGCCTTGGGTTTACCCAACGTGACGTTTCCCAACTTGATAAGAGACCCGACTGAAGACGAGTTGGAGCAGCTGAATCAAAACTGCATCTATTGTGAAGGCACTAACAGTGTTGCACAATTTTATCATTACTGAAGGACCCCACAGACAAGTCATCTGAGCCTTTGAGACAGAAGGTCAAGAACTAGCTTTGCCTCATCAACCAACTTACCACAGCATTCAAGGAAATGGATATAAAGCCACAAAGAACATAACTGAAATTTGAGAAGAATTGATGAACCATTTCAATACTGTTGGAGCAGTGTCGTGGCACTGTTTTGTCAGAAAAATTCTGTTTGAGTACTGGTCACATGTTTTAACATATCCAATACAACATAGCCATTATCCTTTCTTTTTTTTTTCTTTAAACTCAGATGACCTGTGACATAACTTCAAACATTTTTATGCAAGCAAAGACAAAGTGAAACAAGATGTGGCTATTCTGCGATTGGTGAAGATCAGTGACGGCTGGTGGATGAGACTGAGAGGAAGAAAAATAAGTCAATGGTTGTAAAAAACGTACAATTTGTTCAAGTCAAGGGGAGAAGACATCCATATACCTGTCTGCCATACAACTTTCCTGAAAATCTTGGGTGAAGTTTTATTTTGTGTTTCTTGGGTGGGGGAAGGGGAAGGATGGGTATCAGTATTAGATTCTATTTTTATCTCACAGCCATCTGTCTATCCTCTAAACTAAATACTAAATGTTTTTGAAACTGGTTTTGTGTGTGAGCAATAGTGAGCACACATATTTAGTATTTTCCTTCTCATTGTATTTTATATGACTAATGACAGGTGGGTGGTATTAGATTAATAAAAAAGTTACCATTTATATTATCTTCTGCCTCAAAGAGACAGAGATGTTTCTAGAAAAGCAATGATAGGTAGGCGTCAAGGAAATTTAAAGAGAAAAAATAGGAGTGATTGATAATGCATAAAATTGAGGCAGTTGGGTAGAACGGTGGTTGGGGTGAAAAACATTGACAGAGACAGTGAGTGAGTGACAACAGTAGTGACAGATGAACTCAAAAATAGAAAGGGAGAGGAGATCTTCAATAAAATCATTTTTTTTTTTTTTTAGTCATCATTATCCCCAGGCTTGAGCAAGGATCGAGTTAATCGGGTTTGCCATTTTTACATGGAGATGGGCATTCCTCGACCCAAACTGAGAGGTGGTACCAGACAGGCAGAGGCCCAAGCAACAAAAAGAGAATTAGTGTGTATACACATATCATCATTCATGCGTCGTGCAAGCCACCACGGGAGGAAGGAGCAGCCAGGAAGAAAGTACCTGCTCTCTAACCTCAGCATTGCAAAGATACATAGCCTTTTTTGCCAACAAAATGACATACAGGTGTCATATTCTTTACACTATTCAATTTTTAAATGTGAATTCAATCTGGGATTTGGACACCCTGTCACTGATATCTGTTCCACATGCGTCAGCCACACGACCAAGATGCAGAGAACAGATGTCAGTGACGAAGAAAAAAAGACTCGAGGCTGCAAAATTCGTTTTGCACAGGCGTCAAGCCAGGACATTTTACAATCTCCTCAACGATACATAGGATTCAGTAACAATTTGTTTTGATATTATGGAGAATCTAGTTTTGCCATGCTCGCCCATTGGGCAAATTTATTATTCAAGGCAACTCTATCTGTACGTCTTGTCTGTGTCCATCACCATGGCAAGGCAAGCAACGAGAGCCCTGACAATGTTTTCCTGTATTCCTGGTTAGAATGTGAGAACAGGAAAGACAGTGACATGGTTTCCTCTACTGTTTTCCATTGCCTTAGGCACCTAGGTAACAAATTCAGACTCACTGACACACGCAATTTACGACTTTTCACTGACAATTACTGTGGTGAAAATAAGAATATTAACACACTATTACTATTTTATTCAAAATCTTATTTGAATTTAAATAAAATTCAGTTTATCTTTCTTGTTCGAGGACACAGGTTTTCTTCCTGCAGATAGGGTATTTGGAAGAATCGAGCAGGAAATAAGAAAAAGGAACACAATTCATACTCCAATGGAATACTATGATATTTTAAAAAGCTATGGGAACCCATTTTATATATGGGAAGGATTGGGATAGCCTCGACTTCAAGACAGCAGTGGCTTCCCACACACTAAGATAACTAGAAATTTCAAGATATCTGAAGCTAAGGTACTGGAACTGGCACATGAAAAATTAACATTCAAGGCCACGTACAATGGGGAAGGGTGCAAACATTCTATCTTAAAGAAAGGGAAAACTTGGGGGAAATCTTAATCCAAGACCACTGCTAAAAGTCAGCATAGTCACCAGTGCCAAGCAGAATGATGTCTTGAAGCTTCTGGAGGCCTTATCTGTTGCACCAGCCATGCGACAAGTTTATGATTAATTGTTTGAGGCTGTAATTCCTGTCGTTCAGGACGATGAAGAAGATGAGTTTTAATTTTCATGGCTCGTTCTTTTGTTTGCTTTTTTTTTTTTTTTAATAATTTGTTTATTTCTCTCTTTTCTTATTTCTCAATTTACACAATGCATTTTAATTTTATCGCATCATTTATCATAATCATTATACAAATCACTTGTTTGTGGTTATTACCCAGATTTTTGTTTTATTTATAGGGTCTGTGCCTGATGTACGGCAATGTTTTGTGTGATGGGGATTCAAAAGCTTTTGAAAGGGTTAAACAAACAGCCAGGTATAAGGTTGATATTTACAACTAGACTGTGTAAACCACATAGCGAGACGAATGTTTAATTATCTTGAAAATGTGAAGAAAACAAACAAAACTGATTTAAATCGCAAATTAACTAAACCCATGATAGATAAAATAACCAACACATATGCAAAAGGCCTCAAAGACAATGCCCCAGACATTGAAAAGACGAGAAATGGTGTCATGGGAGGGATACTTCACATGTGTTATGGGAGGAATACTTCACATGGCCTCAACTGATCAACATCCAAACCACAGCCACTGTCCTGCTGGAGTGACATCATGGAGTGCATACCAACGTGCTCTTGCAACAGGTGAGGCAACCCCTCCTCACAAACCCATGTTCAAGTCAAGACATTCTGCCATCTATCTGACCTATTATCACAAGATTGACAGCTGGAGAATTGCTCCACAGAAGTGTGTGCGAAGATGCAAACTCAAACTGCAATTGAGAGCTTCAACGCACAGATCTGGAAACTGTTGTCTTAAGTTGCAATTTGCCAGCCGAGCAAATGTGGACACTGCTGTTGGCCTAGCTGTGCTGGCTTTCAACTGTGTACGAAGTGGCATTAATCTTCTAGAAGCACAGGCCCTGAATTCAGGGCATGGTCGCAGATAAGCAGGCTTGGGCGCAGGCCCGGAATTGAGGCGCAACCGCGCCCACCTGGTAAAAGCACAGGCCCTGAATTAAAGGCAGGGACCCTGACCGACTTTAATAGAAATTTTCTACTATACTTTTATGGTAAATGATCTTTTACCTCTAGAGGTCAAAAGTTTTACGGTTAACCAATGAGATTGCAAGATTTTTTTTAGCCCTGAGACCCCATGATCGCTTTATTTGGAGCCCGCGAACCATGAAGTGTGATGCGATCATTCGACTACCAACGCGCCTCACGTGAGCTCAAATAACCTGATCTCTTTGTTGATCTTGATCTCATCCAATTTCTTTTGCTTGCCGCTTTTGTTGTCAAAATGGAGGCCTTGGACATTAGTGATCCTACTGTATTGAGGGATCTGCTTGCTTCGGGGGAGCCTAGGCGAGTTTTCATCACAGAGCTCATGACTAATGAGGATACCGATGTTGAGTTGGAGGGTGAAGAAGAAGAGACAAGGAGAGAAGGGCGTGCAGCAGAAGAAGAGGAGGAGGAGAGGTCTCCTGGGCCCAGGGAGTGAAGGCAAGGTGTGACTGCACCAAGCGAACTGCAGTTCCTGGGCAAACGTGGAATGCAGGTAGAGTTGCCTAATGACGGAACTCTGATCGACTACCTGCACCTGATGATCAATCAGGACATGATGGAGTCTATCGTCACTGAGACGAACAGGTGACTGCTTTTCATTTTTATTTTTAGCAGTCAGCAAGCCATGGTATTCAATAATGATACATTAATTAAAAAACAAAACAAACAGTGATTTTTATTTCTATACTATTATGGCGTACATCCTTGTTATCGTTATGTCTCACGTCCCATGCTGTCCTGTAAACGTTCTTCAGTGTACTATTTAAGCATTAGCCTAATCTACGTGTTTGTCTTGGAAACAAACTACTTCCTTTTAACGTGCATGCGCAATAAAGAAAAACGGTCGTAATTCTAAACTTGATGTCCGAAGTTGTTTTCTCTCTACCTGTGTCGAATGAATGAAGACTTGCTTGTTTTACTAGATCTACACGTAGCCTATATCTCATATCCCTTCACAATAAACATGATATAATATTTCGTCATATATTTATATACATGTAGTTCATAATATAATAATATTACTATTACTTTACATATACTGCCCTTTTAATGAAAAACCTAGTATATGCAGTTTTGGGCAAAATGACATATTCGAATACTTTTACAGACGGAAAATTCCTGCATCTTTCTAGATTGGTTTGGTATTGATATCGCAATGTTTAACGATTCTACACAACTAAACGCATGTACTTGGCGGGCTATTTTCATGAAAAACAGAGTATATGCATGAGTAGGCATGCTTTTGAAGAAAAACACAGTACATGAGCATATACTGTGTTTTTAACTAAAATTACACGCATTTTATATTTGGCTTGTTTTTTTTTTTCAATTTGGTACACTTATTTATCTGGCAAAAGTTTCTGTTTCCTGTTTGGCAAAATTGCACATTGAATGTCAAGACCTACAGAAACTGAAAAAAAAAGTAAGTAGATCTGTAGAACAAGCAGGAGAAGAAATGAGTAAAGAAACTATGGACCAAACCCACAAGCCTGAGAGAAAAAGGAAGTCGAAGCTGCAGCATGATGAGGAAATAAAGAAAAAGAAAATAGAGAAAGAGAAAAAGAAATATAGTGTGAAAACTAGATGCGGAAGTGATTGCAGATGCATCATCAAATGTAATGAAGCTGTTTCTCAAGAGGAAGAGATGCAGATAAACAAACAGTATTTGAAGATGAACTATGCGGCGATAAAAGAATTTATTGTCCACAGTGTTTTGAGAGAAGAGTAACCAAAATGAAAAAAAGACAAAAAACTGGACTTACCAATACACACTGCTTAAATCAACTGGCTTACGTGTCCAAGTGTGCAAAACTTTTTTCTTAGCGACTTTAGGCCTTTAGTCAGTATGTACAATGCTTTTAAGGACAAAACAAGCAAAGAAATGTCTTACAACGTGTTCTATAAAATATTTAAAACTATGAACATTTCCATGGCATTACTCGGACACGAGGAATGCGAAGTTTGCAAGACACATGAAATACACAAAAAAAAGCTGTCACTGCGAGGAGGTGTGTGATGTTTCATCATATATTGAACACAAAATGAAACACAAAATTGCCAGAGAAAAATACAGGCGAGATTCCAAATCCAAGGATAGTGACACATTTATCACATCGGCAAACCTACAAAAAGTGGTGATGCTGCCTCGCATGAAGATTTTCAAGGCTGCTATTTTCACCAGAAGACTTACAGTATTTAAAACATGAAAACATTTGCAGAGGTTGGATCAGGAAAGAGAAACTTTGCTGCCATTTGGCATGATGCAATATCAGGTCGCCAAGATGAGGATATTGCTTCCACATTTTATGTCTTTCTCCTCAAGGTAAGAGACGTCAAAAACGTTATCATATGACTTGACAACTGCGGCACACAGAACAAGAACAGGTGTCTCTACCATGCTCACCCACGTTGTTAACAGCAACAAAACCATGACAAAATCAATATAACTCAAATTCTTTGAGAATGTCACACGTAAATGTCTCTCAGGGCCACTCAAGTTTCGAGTATACAACCCGGACAAGTTCAGCATTAACCCATTACTAGCCATATCGCCCGCTGGCGCTAGCTCCCTTAAATGGCTGCATCGCCCGTTAACGCTCATCAGATGTATAGCTTCAATTTCCAACTTGTACTTTTTTGTGTGCTTAGAATCATTTCACCATACTTTGACCTTTACTAGACAAAGGCTTTAACTTCCGGTTCAACCCTTTAAAGCATGTTCCTTTGTTTACCATTTGTGAGCAAGCTCGACTCAAAGTTTCTGTTCAACTTTCATCAAATTTACAAAAACCTGATGGCATTCAACTTTCTGCAAGACCTTCTGACTAGTGGGAATGACATCTTAAATGATGATGGTAGCCACTCTGATGGCGAGAGTGACTTTGAGGAAGATGTGGCGGAGGGTTTTGAGTTGGATCAAGCCGTTTCATCTGACTCTGACAGTGAAACCGAGCCTCAACATGTAAACCCAATCCCAACTCCTGATGGTGTTATTTGGTCTGACAGACTTCAACCGGTTGATGTACGGGAATTTACCCCAGAGTCTGGCCCTGTTCATCAGTTGTATCAAGATAGGGATGCTAGACCGTTAGACTTTTTTAATTTCTTCATTAAAGACAATTTTTATGGTGACCTAGCCAGGGAAACCAATCTCTATGCTGAACAGAGGATGGCTGCAGATGGCAAGCGAAATCCCAGTTGGGTCCCTGTTCGTCCGCAAGACATGAAGGTCTTTACCTACATCAATATAATGTTTGGCATTCATACAATGCCTCAGCTCTACATGTACTGTTCCACGGGTAATTATAATTTTGTCTTTCAAATAGTTATAGTGAATTATATAAAAATATTTATCTATTTATTGATAGAGATGATATTCTTCGTTACGTAAGAATGTGATTCAAAATTAAATTTGAAAAATATTATTTCAGTCTAATGTTAATTTTATTGACATATTTATTATCAAGCAACAATTCATTATTCAACGCTAATAAATAATGGACATGACTTAATATAATCACTTTACCAACTCATGGAAGTAATCAGTATTATTGAAAAAGTCATCAATATTATTCATGTTACATGAATTCCTAAATTTTATATACCCAAATACTTAGTGGTAATCTTTATTATTAATTTTTTTTCCCCTTTCTCTTCCTGTGTCAGATGAGCTCCTGAAAGTCCCTGCTGTGGCTGATTCCGTGACATTAACCGATATCTTCACCTCAACAATAATGAGAACCAAGTTCGCTGCGGTGAAGATGGGCATGATGCCCTTTTCAAAATCCATCCTCTTCACGAAATGGTCTTAGAGGCATGCAGAACCTGCTTTGCTCCTTCGCAAGCTATAAGATTTGATGAAGCCATGATTGCCTTCAAGGGAAGACTGTACTTCAAACAGTACATAAAAGGCAAGCGAAATCCATGGGGAGTGAAAGTGTGGTGTGCGGCCGACTCGTCAACAGGCTAACTTCAAAATTTCTCTTTCTGCACAGGGAAGGAAACATCGACTTCGACCACGAGCACAGATGGCCTGGGATACTGTGTTGTGATGGACCTCGGGGAACAGTATCTAGATGCTTTCCACCACTTTTATTTCGACAATTTTTTTTCATCAGTTAAGCTGGCAGAAGATCTCCGTCGTCGAAAAACATCCTGTGCCACAATCCGCACTAACCGCAAGGACTGGCCAGCTGATTTACAGTAAAACAAAAACAAAAGGACAAAACCCTAATGAAGCAAAAAGGTAATCTAGTGGCCTGTCTGTGGCAGGACAAGAGAACTGTTTGTCTGCTCAGCACAAACAGTAACCCAGTATTGGAAACTGCCCAGAGAAAAACCAAGGAGGGGATCGTCGACAGGCAGGTTCCAAAGCCTGCGCTGTCGTACAACAGCAACATGGATGGAGTTGATCTCAATTATCAGCTTCGCTCTTACTACCCAACTGGACGCAAGAGCAAGAAGTGGTGGAGGTGTACCCTTTGGTATCTCTTCGAAGTTGCTGCTGTAAACGCCTTCATTGTTTACAAACAGACGACGACACGTACAGATCAAAAACCCATGACCCATGTACAATTTCAGCTTGAAATTGCTCATGAGCTTCTCAGGGGAAATGTAAGTCATGCTCACCATTCTAAGGAGTTTCCTTCTGTGAGTGGACTTGCTAGGGCAGCCCCTGAGAAGCATGGAATCACCAGGCTCATTGGACGTAAACGTCAATGCTTTCAGTGCCGCATTGAGGGTAAGAAAACCTCTTCAAACCTTGTACCAGAGACAATTTATGGTTGCCCTACATGCAACACACACTTGTGCAAGGGTCAGTGTTTTGTCAAATTTCATAATAACTTAAATTGACACTTTTATTACATTTAGATTGTGAAAAGTGTGTGTGACTGAAAGGAAAAACTTATTTTCACAAAAAAATTTAATTCAGTGAGATTTTTCCCTGTTATGCCATGACATAAATTCATGAAAGTATTTTTTTTCTGATTCCTGAATCATTTATGCATATTTTGCTGGTAAGTTAACTTAATTTGCTGATTAATAAATTTTGTATGAATTTTTAAAAATGTGTTGACAAATTTCTACAGAGTTATGTCCCTTTAAGTGGACTTTTCAAGGGTGGGATTTGGCAGGAGGGTGGCTATTAAAGGGTTAAAGTATTTGACTTGTGCGACTCTGATACTGGTTACTGTTCGATGCTCAAATTTTATACAGTCAAGCAGGAGACCTCAGCTCACGGAGCAACTTAACTTTTGATGTCGTGAACAGGTTCATTGCACCCTATCTTAGTTGTGGATATACCCTCTACATCGACAACTATTACACAAGCCCCGACCTGTTCACACATCTCAGGCAAAACCACACCCTAGTCTGCGGAACACTGCGCCTGAACCGCAAAAACGACGGCCCAAGTCAATGCTTCCCAAGCTGTCAAAGGAGACATCAGTCCGTTCTCTCACTGATGGTAACCTTAATCTCATCCGTTTCTTCGACAGGCGTAAGGTTAACATGTTTATAACCACGGCATTTGACGCCTCCATTGTTGATACCGAACGTACCAACCCTGTCACAAAGGAGCCAGTCATGAAGTTGAAGGCAGTCGACCAGTATAATAAGCTGATGGGAGCGGTTAACAGGTCTAACCAGATGGTCAGCTACATGCCTTCAAAAGGAGGACTTTTGGTGGAAGGAGGCCCTTTTCCACATGCTCATGCTGGGGGTACTAAATTCGTACATCCTCCACAAGGTCAACTCTGCCAAGAAGTTGACACACAGGATGTTTCGAATAGAGCTGGCCAAACAACTAGTCCAGCTAGCACCTGTGCTTCTGCCAGTGAGGCCTCTAGATAGGCAGTTTAGCGAGCCGGCTCTCGGCAGCGCGATTCGCCTACGCGAAGCCCAGTAGACTTTTGTGCCCGGCCGCTGCAGTCCGTATTTTGGTATGTGTAAGCAACCGTCCTTTTTGTTTCTTTATCTGAATCCCATCGATCCCTTCCGACACATCTTTTTAAAGTTTAAAGAACCATCTTCAAAATGGCAGCCTCCGTGAGAAGATTGGATGGGTGAAACCAGAAATATTTTTATTAAAAAATGAGGTAAGTTTTAAGACCAGATATTTCAAAAACCCTTTGACTAATATGAATGAATCTTCTTTTAGTGTTAGATTGTTCATTTACGCTCATTTTGACACCAACTGTATTAAATTTGATCTTGCCAATACGATATGGGGCTTCCCACAAAGAAGCATAGTTTTGATAGATTTCAGTCCGAGCGAGCCAAGCTAGCGGGGACCAGCCGTGACGTCAAACGTGCCTGACCCGTTTAGGGTTCTCTCTTTGTTATAAATTTTGGGCCTACATTTTATATCCATAAATGATTGAAAACCACAGAATTGCTATTAAAATTATTTTATTTATTTTATTAAAAGCATCTGTCATAATATTGGTGGTGAAAATATTGTAGATTGAGATTATGTGTACAATAAATTTGTTAAACAATACTGCTCAATAATGGCAATGGCTCCCTTTGTTGACATTGGCCTAGCGACAGTAGCAAGTTAGTTTTCGTGTGTACTTTTACTTCTAGTTCTCCCTCCCTCCGAGTCCTCTCTTTCTCTCTCCCTCCTCCCATTTCTTCCTCCACTTCCTTTCTTTCCACCTTGTCTCCACCTCCTTCTAGATCTAGATGCCCCCCTCTCTCTCAATCTTCTCTTCTCCTCTCCAATGTTTTTTTTTTTTATCTTTTTGTCTTGATATTTTTCACAAAGCTAGGATCATTATGATTGCTTTTTATATTTTGAATCTCTTATTTTCTATTAGATCTAGACTTTTGTCTTTTAAGAAATTGTTTCCTTTATTTCAGATTTTTTTTTTTTTGGGAAAATGGCATTTAGATCAATGCAAGATGTAAAGGCTCGTCTTCAAACAATTGCAACATCAAATTCAAGTGATCGTTCAGTTTGTTACAATGGAACTGTCATTCATCTGTCAAAAAAGTAAAAGAAAGGAAGAAGGGCGTGTCATACACACAGTTAGCACAACATTTAATCTCTGCCTTCTCGAGGATTAATGTGTCCATGCCAAGACTTATTGCAAAGATTCAAAGTATTTTGGAAATGTTCAATTCCCTCACAAAGCTAGTTGATAGAAAGTCGGACGAGATTGAAATATTCTTCTTAAGTGAAAAATTTGATTTTCCTCCCTTAGACGTTCAAGCTAATGTGCCATCCCCCAAATCACCAGTGCAAAATGATGCTGGCTTAAATGCAAAGGCTGTAAGTGTAGTTGTAACAACTCCTGTGAAAACACAGAGAGATTGTTGTAATTGCCAGTCTGCAAAAAAGGTGAACATTTCTTTAAAAAAATCTTTAAAGATTGAAAAAAACAAGCAACAGCATCTAAAGACCTTCACAGCAAATGTAAAGAGAAACATTTTAAAGCCACAGAGGCAGAAACTTTCTAGAAAGGAAGTAAAAATAAATGAATTAAAGTCCAAAATTAAATCTTTAGAGATAAAATTGAAAAGTGCTGAAAGGAAAAGACTGAGTATCATTCATTCCAATGATACTTTGATGAAAGATGTTTGTGAGTTAAAAAAGTTTGAATAATTCTTTGAAAATTGAATTAGCCGCTTTAAAATCAGAAAAGACTGCTAAAGTAAAAGATAAGGAGCTTAAAGACAGTAAATTATACTGTGAATATTTAGAAGACAAAGTGAAGGATTTCAAAAATGCGGAAACTTGTGAAACCAATGTGATTACTACAAGATCTGGGAAGGCATATAATCCTGATATTCGTCGACTGGTTTATAATGAACTGGTATGTGATGTTCCAGTCAAAAACTGTGGCCACCTCCTGAATGTCTTTACCCAAGTCATGTACCTCAAACAGCTGTCAAATACACCCTCTCCTGCAACTTGTGCAAAGATGGGATATGAACTTGGTGTCCTGATCACAATCCAGATCATGCAGTTCATGCTGTAAGGGCCAAAACACCTGCCTCTCATGGGATGCCACGACTATTGAAGGGTGTCACGTAAATGAGATTCACCTCACAGTAAATCGCAACAACTGTCTTGTCCTTGACCTTCGCCATCTGCCAGGGGGGTAAAACATTCCACTAGGTAACACACATAGTTACTGCCTTGACAGAGGCAGGCGATATCTATGGGCGGTACACTAACAAGACAACGAATGAGGTTTTTACTGCCCTGAAGTCGAGGATCACCTCTACATTGACTGACCGGGCAGCTGTCAATGCCTGCATCACCTGTCAGTTGTGTGTTGAGTTTGATGCGCAGTTGATTCAGCTGAACTGCAATATCCATCCCCTGGATAGCATTGCAAGATATGCAAAACAGAGTCTCCTGAAACTTGATGACAAGCATGAGATTAGAGGCAACAATACTTCCTCAAAGAAGGCACCAAGAACCCAACTAGGATCGAGACCAATAGAGGAAGATGCAGCCTTCTTGAGGGAACCAACGATTGGATCGTAAGTGCTGACCTTCCCAACGAGAGGGAATACTCCAATGAGATCAAAGAAACGATTGAAAGGCCTGACTCTGTAGTTTACCCCAGGAATCTACAAAAAAATTTATTCTGATAGAGCTAACGGTTCCATATGAATCAAACATTGAAGAGCGACATGTATTTAAGACAGCTAAATATGAAGAACTCACCAAGCAGCTGTCTAAGAAAGGCATCACTCTCAGATTCGTCTTGTATTATATAAACTATATTTCATAAAGCAAAATTGTCAATAATCTACATGTCTGAATACCCCAAGTGTAAATAATGAAAAAATCCTTTTTTGCTTTAAATAAATGTTTTATTTCTGTCATTCAATGCGTGATTTGGGTAAATGAGGATGTAAAAAGAATTCCAGCAGGCTGATTTTTTGTGACCATATTCAAAAGTTCATACTTAAAAAAGTTACATGTTTAAACTCTTTCTGTAAACTTTAAAAGTAAGATCCAATACTCATAAATCATTGATGAAAGTTTTGTTAGCATTGATTAGTAACTGTATTTTTTTTATTGAATTTTTGAAATTATACGTAAGCCTCTTTCTTTTTTGAATATATTTTCTTTGACATTCTTCCATTTCTGTCCTATTATATTCATTTTTTGTTAAGTCTGAGGCACTTTAGTGTTGTTCTTATATATTTCCCATAAAATTTTGATATATAACACTTTAAAAAATATGCACCGTTTGCAAAGTTACAACAATTTATGTTCAGGAGAAGCGTTTTGGCGACAAAAATCCTATGTTAAAAAGAGCCCGAATATTGGTGAAAATTAAGTCAGAAAAATAATCTTAACTTTTGAACTAATAGAGATATTCATAAAATTCAAAAGGTACAATGAACAGAGAGCCAGAATACATCTACTGAGCTTATTTTTAGATTCCTACAACCTTTTTGAAATTTTCTCTAAACTGCCTAGTATACATGCATATATTATGCATGTATGTGTGTGCCTCTGAAATCATTTCGCGTCTGCCGACGCCATGACACTTCCCTTTCGCTTTCACATTCATTTGTGTGTGTGTGTGTGTGGGGGGGGGGGGGGGGGGTTTCGT
>JBBPCV010783265.1:0-10525 GCA_037974505.1 Plocamopherus tilesii
TTTACCACTTGAAACATTTCAAATGAAAAATAATCATACCAGATCTGGTGTTCAAACATTTACATTGCCATCTTCTATTGTAGATAGTCATTTATATTCATACTTCCCTTGTGCTTTTAGGTTATGGAATAAACTGCCAGTTAGTGTGAAGTTCAGTAAAGATACAGAAGATTTAAAATAAAATTTAAAACATATAACATCAACATGTAAATACTAGATCTAGCTTGTAGTGGCGTGTTGACTGACAATAATGCTAAATTGATTGAGTCTGTCAGCTTTTATGAAGAAGAAGAAGAAGTTTTTAGACGGAAGGCAGATAGACTTTGGTAGGATTTTTTTTTAGACATATTGGATAAAGTCGATTTTGGTAAGATTTTCTGAAGATTTTTTTCGGATAGGGCAGCTTCTGAACGGCTTTTTAGAAAGGTTTGATAGGGCAGGCTTTGATATAATTTCCAGATAGGTCGGATAAGGCGGGTTTTGGTAAGATTTTTAGATGGATATTGTGGATTTTGGTAGATTTTGTATAGATATTGTATATCGTGGATTGTAGTAGGATTTTTTTTTTTTGACATCTTTTTGGGTAGCTTTGTATGAAACCTGATGCTGTGGTCTGTACTATAGAGGGTACATGGGATGAACTGATCGATTTGGCAGTCTGATGTACTGCACCAGATGACAATAGGTCTGAATGATGTGAACTGAACTGCTTGGATTGGCACTTTAGTTGGCTGCTTACTAGTTTGGCATCCTACTATTTTGTGGACAGCTATCTCATGGACAGGACAGCATTGCTTTCTTTTTCACATTACAGAATCATTACATCATTATTTTTTAGTCTTGTGAGAAGATGTTGAGAAAAGTGTGGTGTTGAGATTGCATTCTGGTCATTTGGTATGTCATATTGATGCACTAGCATAGAGGGATATTTCACTCTTGGATTGGTAATGCAATGTTCAATAATACAAGGTGATGGAGGTGGCGATGGGAACACTGAATGGGGTGTAGGGTCTTCGTGCAGGGTGGACAAATTCTTTTTAATGATGTTTAATTAAATGTCTAGTTTGTGGATAAGGTAGAACGAGTGGGATATGGTTGTAGTTGGCTTTCTTTTTAGGATGAAGGACTTGAAGACATGTGTTCTGTGCAGCTGAAGACATCAATTATAATGTATCACGGATGACTGCAAATCATGAAAAATTCTTTCATTCTCGTCGCTTCTTCCTTGGAATCATTGTCAGAATAAAGACATTGTAATTAAAAAAATTGAAAATAAGGAATAGATCATTTACAACTGTGAGGATGAGATGAGGTGAGATTCAGATAACTGTGACTATCAGTGATCTTGTAAAAAACAGGATTGAAATTCTCTTAGCAGTGAGTTTGATATGGATGTCCAGAAAGTCCACTGAAACTGACGATATTGTAAAAGTAAAAGAAACAGGTTTGGAGAAATCTGTGAGAAAATAAAAGAAGGCTTGAAGATCAGTATCCGATAATGAAGTGACGCAGATACTGTCATTAATATAACAACTGTAGAATCCAGGAAGGGGGCCAGGATATGATCTAAATGTTCCATGAAAAGACAAGTGTAGCAAGGGCCCATTTTGAACAATTTTGTAGCTATGAAAGAAGGCCCATATTTTACAGTTTCATGATCCCAAAAAGCCTTGCTGGAGTTAATTTGTATTTGCCAAATTCATCCCTGATTTTTGTTTCAAATTCCTGATTTTCACTTGTATGATCCAACATTTTTGTGTGTTTGGGCTGGCGACTCTGCTATTACTGGATACCCATTTGCTTTGTTTTTGTTTTTTTATGATTCCATTTCCCTCAATGTTTAGAGGGCATTATTTCTTTACATGAAAAGCTGAAAATTTACAGTATCTTATTTGATATTTTAATGAAAATTTACATCTCATTTCAGGGTAAAGGAGAGAAGTCTGATATTGACAAGAGAATTGCACAAATCAAGGATGAGATTGAATTGAGCACATCAGAATATGAGAAAGAGAAATTCAGTGAACGCCTTGCAAAGTTGTCAAATGGTGTTGCCGTACTCAAGGTGAATTTTATGTGGTCATAGAACTTACATGTATTTTGTTAAACAAAAAGCATTCAGTCTGCACGGTCTACTTATTGTTTGGCTGTATTGACGTGAATGCAATATTAAATTTGCAGGCCACTTTCCAAATTGTACTTTATGTGCTTTTTGGCATTCAACTTGCAACATTTTCAGTATTCTTCTTAGCTGATGTATAATTTGATTTTTTTATTTAGTTTTTGTTTTGTTTTCCGTTTTTGACTAGATATTTGTATTGTATTAATATCCAGTCTGTAATCTATGCACATACATTTTCTTTTTTCCTTGACTTGCTTTTTCCTTGTAGCTGAAGAGATGTGGTAGTTAACATTAAAATGGCATCATGAATTGCCTTTATGGTGTTGTTGTTCCATGAACAAAATAAAGTCCCAGATTCTTCTCTGATATGTGTTATGCAACTTCTGTTTGCAGGCTGTACAAATTTTCAGAATGTCTAAATACTTTGAACTGTTGTTCAGCCACATCTTTAAAGAAAACATTTGCTTAACTCACTTAGGTCTAATGCCGCACACGTTGTGGCAAGCTCGACCTGTCGCCAGTGATACATCCCACAGGCCTTGCAATATCGACCTTTGCAATCCTCTTTACACCCCATAGTTTTCTGCAAAAGCTGCGACAAATACTGCTAAATGCTTCATTTACTATTGCCTGACACGTGACTAGTATTGGTAGTTGTCTGGTTGGATTTGATTATTTTATAGGGATTTTTTTCGCAAGGCGGTACTAATCGATCAGTATTGCTAACTGCGCCTTTCACTTGTACTCTGTACAACGTTCAATCATGGCAGGTTGTCGTTGAGGTATTTTCAGCGGTTTATGTAAATCTAGTGATAATTTTATAACAAACAAGGATTTTTGAGACTACTGTCAAGATTCCTTTTCCTTGCGACATTTTTGTTACCAAACAACCACCACAAACCCATCATGTCGCATATTAAAACAAAGCAGATTTCCTCGCCTTTCTAGGCAGAAGATTGATATATTTATACACTTCACTCAGATTCAGTGCACATAGATCCGCTTCCGCTTAAAAATATAATCCACACTTTAGTCATCGTTACTGGAGCCCAATACCTTTTATTTTCACGAACAATAGGCCTTTGTTTTCGAGTACGAATGGTTTGAAACATAATGATAATGTTATAAAGAGCATTTAGATCATATTAATTGTTCACAAGAAGTAAACGAAGTTGGAAGTTCCTTCCTTGGTCCCTAGGCCCAATCTGTTGTTGCCGATGTAAATAAAAAAAAATCGGTTGTCCAACCATATCTAGATTTACACCAATTTATTTATGGTTATTTTCGAAGCGCTTTAATTTATTAGAATGAGACGAATGCATCGAGTAGATGGGCTGGGATGGTAACAGTAGCAGTAAATCTAGTTCGACTTTGTAGATGTATTAGAAATAAGTTTTAGGTCTAGATCTTGTAGTCCTGTAATCAAGTTATATGTTTAGACATTAAATTGACAGGTCTATAGCACCTTGTAATGTTTAGTCTGCAAAGAAGTATCAATGATATCTAATCTAGGTCGAGTAGGCTATCTCAACTTGAGTCCTAGCTAGATCTAGAGATCATTCTATTTTCAGTGCTCCAACTTTGAAGTGATTTTTCTCCGTTTCACTCACTTGAAGTAAGGTGCTTGGAAAATTAAATTGAAAAAGACCTATAAAAGATATCTCAGAAGTTCAAAAAGCATTATGATCAGCTGATTTTCTTGCAACAGATCTGCACTTTCTCCAGACCATGACACATATGTCCACAAAAAAGACAGTACAAAACAAATTTGTAGGTTTAAACCCTTAGGAAACACACATAAATAATCTTATAGAAAAGAAAGTTATAAGAGAACATCAGTCTAGTGCTTACAAAAAGAATGGACGATGCCAAGCCATAAGAGAAGCCTTGGATATAAATGTATAGAGTTAATAGAGTGGAATATTTGTGCTATATATTAAGCACTCCACTGTCACTCTTTATTTCATTATTTTTGGTATTTCTGGCACAAACATGTTTAGATTTTTCAATTGATTTGTCCAAATATTTTTATTGATGCCAAAGAAGGAAAAAAATAAGGGATTGTTTTTTTTATATTTTGTTTTGCTCTATTGATTAAAAAAAAATTGTTTTATTCTATTGATTAATGAAATAATTATGTTATTTATTGTTTGTTTTATATAGGTAGGTGGAACCAGCGAAGTTGAAGTTAATGAGAAAAAAGATAGAATCAATGATGCTCTGAATGCCACGAGGGCAGCTGTTGAGGAAGGTATTGTTCCAGGTGGGGGCACTGCTTTGTTGAGGAGTATTTCTGTGTTGGATGGATTCAAAGCTGATAATGAGGATCAAGTCATTGGTATGTCCATCAACATTCTACGTTGCACTTTTTGTAACTTTACTTTTCTTATCAGTCCTTAGATCATTGTTTTTGGAGGGGGTGCTTTTTTCATATAGAGCGCTTTTTTCATATAGAGCAGTTATGGCATGTACCTTATTGCCCATCCACTGGAGAGTAATCCAACCATGTAGATTGTTGTGATCAGTTGCTTTTGTTTTGTCCTGTTTCCAGCTATTTTGTGCAATTGTGGGCTTGTGTTGGTTTTAAAATCTAATGTTTATTTATTTTTTTAAATACTTGCTCAGACTTTTCAAATCCTTCTCTCAAACTAAGTTTATTGTCTTGGTCTTTTTTCTTCTTCCAGGTGTCAATCTTGTGAAGCAGGCCCTCCGTGTCCCATCCCTGACAATTGCCCGAAATGCAGGTGTAGATGCTAATGTTGTTGTAGAAAAGGTGCTCAACTCCACAGGGGATATTGGCTATGATGCATTGAAAAACGAATATGTAAACTTGATCGAACAAGGAATCATTGATCCAACAAAGGTAGGGCCATTGCCTTGTTTTGTTTGTTTTGTTTTGACATTACTTGAGATTGCAATGCAAACATATTCATGGGCTGAGGTCCCATTTCAAGGCATTTCAGAATATTTGTCTGGCATTATTTTCTTCAGTATGGAAAAATCCCAATCTTTCACATCTAAGTAGTATATGCATTTCATTTTACAAAAGAAGTTGAAGCGTAATCTTTTCATAGCCCATGTGTGACTGAATCAGTAGGGGCATAAAGGAAGGATAACAAAATGGAATCTTAAAACACAAAAAAATTTCAGTACCTTAGGTATTTACTTGAAACTTTTTTGTTTTTGTCTAGATCTAGAAGACTGATTATAATTTAGATGATGTGCTGTCAAAAGAGAGCACCATGTAGTGTCAATTACGGTTATGCATAGTGAATTTTAATGTACATTTTTTACAGATGGCAGTTTCAGTCTCATACAACTATATAGTTTTAGTATTAGTTCAAACAATTTATCCACTTCTCTAAATTTCCCTCATATCTTTATTTCACAGGTTGTAAGAACAGCTCTAGTCGATGCATCTGGTGTAGCGTCCCTCTTGACGACTGCGGAAAGTGTTGTGGTGGAGCAACCAAAGGAAGAGAAGGATCCAATGGGTGGTATGGGAGGAATGGGCGGCATGGGTGGAATGGGCGGTATGATGTAAGTGGGTAAGAAGGTAGAATCAGATCATTCGTAATTTAGTCATTAATCATCCTCATCATTGGCCAGCGTTCAGCTTCACTCATTGGAATCATAATAAACATCCCACCATGTCTGCCCAGACTGCTGCAAGAAAGGTGTTGGCCCTGTAAGTCTGGGTCCTAGCTGGAGTGTCGCCTCACATTGGAGGGCTTTGCCATAATTCATCCTTTCTCATTGGGAGACATAGATTCTATTGTGTGATGGATATATATACATATATGTATTTAATATTTTCAGTATTTTAGTAGTTTTCCTTCCAGAGAGGTCATGGGGTTAGCATTTTCTTCCGTTTTGCATTATTGGGTCTTAATAGATGATACATAATTGCTGAAATCATGTTTTGTTTGTTACTTTAAATTTCAGGATTTACTGTGTTTACTTTAATCTATCGAAAAGAATATATTTGCTTAATTATACCATTTTATTTTACGTTAAGAATTTGGTTGAATTTTCATGTGATATAAGAAGAGATGTATTTGGCCTGTTGTGCCGTCTCAAACAAGATGTTTCATGAATTTGAATTATTATGATTTTAAAATATGGAAAGAAAAATTGAAATACCAGCCTTTTACTGATACTGATATAGATGTGAGGTGATATTATAAAAAGTCTGACTGAAACTGAATTGGGGCATTATAGACCATTATGAGCGATTTGCAGTTCATTTGATTGGGAGGTTTTGTTTGAGAGTTGTCGTGGTCATACTGGACTGTGTAAGACAGGTTTTTCTCCTGCCACTTAAATTTCCTGACTTATTTGACAATGCTCTTGACAAAAAGGAGTATCTTTTATTTAAAAAGATAGAATTATTCAAAGGTCAGATATAATATAAAAAGATGGTACGCATAACCTAGTTATTAGTGGACCTGGGATCCCCTAGGGCCTCACTGTTGTCATGAGAGTGGTGCCCATTATTTTCTTCTGATTTCAGTATCAGAACTGGATGGCCTAAAATCACTATCATTATTATCATCATTAGCTTGATTGATAAAAGTTTGCATGACATTGAACAGATTTGATCACCCAACCATTACTAACAATCTCCATTGATGCTGTCATAGAGCAAAGGAAACTTCAATGATTTGTGTTTATTTGTAGAAATCAGTGGACTCAAGTGAAATACAGGTATAATCAACTACACCATTTCCAATGATATGCGTCTGCTCAATATTATTACTAGTTTCATGAAAATCGTCTCAAAGGAAGGTTCTCAGACAGAAATAGGAGTGGTAATGGGTAGTAAGGGTGATTAAATGTTAAAATCCTGTCACAAGATATGGGAAACTCATGCATACCTTAACTTAGAGTTTAACTAACACTTAAAGCAAGCAATTGATGATTTCTCATTTATACACAATTTTCTCAACAGTTTCATCAAGCATTCAATTTTATTTTATGTGATTTATTCCAGATGTATTGATGATCATTTTCCTATTTTATCGTAAGAGGGGGTCAAATGTTTATGTTCTGTCAATGCTAAATGTCATGGCATTGATATGAATTTTGAGTATTTGAAAAGATTGTTATGATGGTTGTTGTAGATAGTTTATTGGTTGAATGTCTTTGCAAGGAATAAAATATTTGATATTTTGTACACAAAACGCCATTAGCATCTTTTTCTCAATTTATTTCCCCTGTGCGTTTTATATGTCAGCAATAGGCTCACACTCAAATGTGGTATGCTTGTTTTTTGTTGTTGTTTTGTTTTTGTTTTTTCTCTTAGATTTGGTTGTGTCCACTTTTGGCTTTTGTGAACTTACTTGTAACTTGTATTGTAAGTTGTGCTGTAAATTGAACATTGTCAGTGGCAAAGAAAATAGCACGGGGGAGGGTTTGGCTACACATATATGATTTACTGTAGCACACATGCAGACAGGCCTATACTTATACTGCCAGGAGGCCATACAATTTTAATTTAGTTTAAATTTAATTGTCTTGCACAGGGATTCTCCCTCAACGCAACACCACATAGTCAATGGTCACTTCTCTCCACCCCCAACTCCTGTCTGGCATTTTTCATAGTTACATTGCAAATGCCGCACGGGAATAGGCTAGGCCTCAGTGACTCTAACACACACTCTCTTCTCCAACTTGGACATAAGATTCATTGTTTGATGTTAAGTTTTCGTTTCAAAACCAATTGTAATTTGGTCCCAATGTTAGTACATTGTACATATAGTATAAAGAGTTGTAACTATTGTACAATGTGCCAATAACAATTTAAAAGAATTTCTAGTTTCTTATGAACTGTTGAGCCATGGGGATTTTTTTTTTTCGTTCAGATTTGATATTTGTAATTTGCAATGCATTGATCGTGATACATTTACTATAAACGCAATTAAATACATGTAATTGAACAAACACAAGTGGAAATTAAAATAAAAATCTCCAACTGGATGATCATTCGGTTGAAGTTCTTGTTGCAGTGGTGATCTGCTAGATCTCGAGCTCAATATCAATGGTCCTGTGTCCACCAAGTCGTTAAGGAAATCAAACATTTGTATTTCATTTGGTTACCATCACTTGACATATGGATTTTTATTATTATTATTATTTTTTAGTAAAGCAAAAACCAATTCATGCAAGTCTGTTATTAGCGTTATACATGTACTACAACCATTAGAAATTGATAAAAAAAAAACAAATTCCACTACTGCTAGCCTACTACACTATATATATATGTATTTATAATAATTTATTACTATTATTAATTAATAACCTCTCTTCCTCTTCTAGATATATAGAAAAATATTCAGCAATGCACCTCAGTGCACTGTACTAGTGCTAGGCCTGTGTGTCAGTCACTTGGTATTGGGAACACTTGCAAATTACACATGTAATGTAAATGTACGGTACCGGGTATTTAATATATGCTAGCTGGGTTTAATCATCATTAAAAAAAAATAAAAACAATTCCACTCTATCAATCCCTGAGGGAAAATTTTTTTGTTTTTAACCGAAAACTGAAAGTCTGCCGCAAACATAGGCAATTTGTGTTAAAAACCTTGTCCAAGGGTTTAATCACAGTGTCCCCAACGGGGCTTGAACCCACAACCCCTCGATTGCGAGTCCAGCGAGTCAGCGTGACCATCATGGTATATGTACTTGTGCATGTCATGAGTGTTACGGAAAGGATAATTGTATTTATATAACTTCAATTAAATATATAATGTAAGTAATTTTCATATAACGATTATAGAATAGGCCTACATCAATAAGTTGATTTACATTTTCACTTGCACCACATATCAATATCAAATGTAAAGGGACTACTCAGACCGTCAATGTCAAATTGAAACCTCTTTATACTGTCAACTTATGGGACAAAGAATAGTTGGCTGTAGTACATGATGTATAGTGAAAGGTCATAACAATTATATATATGTCTTGGCCTGCGAACAGTGGCAGAGCATTAGCATTTGTACAACTTAGTACATGCACCGTGTATACAAACTGAATATGGTAACCTTTTCCATGTTACTGTTACAGTTACATGCAAAGAAAAAGAAAGGAAAAATATACAACCAGAGAGAACAAAAACAATTTGCTTTACCTTTAATAAGTTTTATTTCAGACAACTGTACTCAGAATGCTAGAACTAGAACTAGAAGTAGAATTTATATTTTTACGATATCACTGGTCACTAGTTACTAATAATACTAGTTACTAGTAATAGTAATATTATTAATACTTATTAATATGTTAATGGAAATATGCATACACTTAAGATATTTGTTTTATTGATTGATTTGATTAAGTTAAATAACTTTAAAATCCTGTCATTACTAGAAATAATTGGTAATCACTTATTTATAATGTTGTCAAAATGCTATAAGTGTAAAAACAGATGGAATTTGAAGAATTCAAAATAATTTGTAGTGCAAGGATCTGTCACTGTTGTATCATCAGATCTCTTCAATTCCCACTGTATATATAGTGAGACTACAATGTTACAATATGTACCGAGACTGTCCTCAGTAACATTAATCCATTCAATCAAGCTCGGCCTCGAGTCAATACTAATACAATACATGTACTGAAAATACTAATAATACTAATATACAATAGCATAAAACAGTGTATCCGAATATTCAGAATATTCAGACGACACAGTTTCAATTTCAATTGCATTTGCATCGCAGAATCTACACATTACTAAATAGTGTGAGTGGTAGTAACAGAATCCACTGGATGAAACTCAGTGAAAAAAAAAATTCATACAGTATCAACCAGTTGAGTCATTGGCACATTGAGTCATTGATCAAATAAAAGCTTATTTCATGAGTTTGACAACTACATGAGACAAAATAGGCTTAATCATCTTTGAACTACTCACATTGTTTTGAAATGCAATAAAATGCCCTTAACCATCTGTGCACCACATTGTATAAAACAGATTATGTGATATTGATACTTGTACATGTAATGTAATATGAGCGAAATCTTGTGGCTGGAACAGTGAGTTGTCGTACGGAAAAAACAAAATCAAGAAAGTACCGTAGGTCATAAAATTACAGCTTATTTCATGAACTGTGCTTCATACGTGTTAGTGTTAGATGATATGCATCAAAATCAAATTACACTTTACCATCTTTGAATCACATTGTTTATACATGTTTATATATACTGATCGAGTAATAATAATAGTAGTAGTGGTAGTACTACTAATAATACTAATAATAAAAATACATACATACATAGTATTATAATAATAATAAGTAATTTAATAATAATATTACATACATACACACACACACACACACATATAGATAGATAGATATAGATATATAGATATATATAGATAAAAGTTAATTTTGTTAT
>JBBPCV010783376.1:0-10524 GCA_037974505.1 Plocamopherus tilesii
GATGGATGTTGTTATTTGAAGTTTCGATGGATGGTGTTAGTTGAAAGTGTGGTGGTGACAACTTTTTGGTTGGATATTTTTTCTTTAGTAGGAAGGAAACTTGATGGGGGGAGACAGAGGGTGGGGTGTAAGGGAGGGAGAGGACGGGATCGGGGTAGGAGTGGGGGTGGGGGTGGGGTGGGGAGGGGGTGGGGTGGTTTCCTGGGAAGCAAAGATTAGCAGGCTCAGTGTATTCCACTTTCCATAGAAATAGCATGTCAGCTATTTGATCTCCGATTCAACAGGATTAGGCTCCAAACTGCTGGCTGGCTAGATCTAGCAGTCGGCCTGGAGTGTGTGTGTGTGTGTGTGTGTGTGTGTGTGTGTGTGTGTCCCCTTCTAGACTCCATTTCCCTTCCTAACCTAAAGTACACACGCGTTATAAGCTACCATACCAACTCATTCATTTCAGGGACTACTTTCGGCCAAGTCTCTCGAGACGTAGTACTCACGACGGGGCAGCAGAGGCCAAACAAAATATCATTTATTTGCTTACTCAAAGGAGACGGACTTCAACACCCGCTTTCCGCATGCCCGCACAACACAAAGCCGACTGAGCATCAGCAAGTACACGACAACGATATGAGACAGATCTGAGTTCATCCAGCAACAACCATAAGGCCAATGACCCGCCTAGAGACTAGCCAACCAAAATTGGTCATTGACATCTTTTCACATTTTCGTTTACAGGCCAGTCTTTGATCAAACTATTGCTATGTTTGATTTTTTTGTTTTGTTTTTAGTTTGCTGAACTTGGCAGACCACATTAACCCAAAATTGCACCATCTGGAACGAGACATCGTGTGATTAGCTGCAGCTGACGCGTTAAACAAACACTTAGAATATTATACCCTTCATTTAGTATTACCGGACGTGCGTTCAGTTCATCGATCCGGCAACCGCAATCGCCCGCCAAATCGCCAACAGATTCGCTTACCAACTCGAGCGAGATCCGCAATGTAGCCGTGGTTGATGACGAAGTGAACGCGCCGCCGCTGCGTGCGTCGTGAAGCACTGCTGCGTTCAGTAAGGCAATCAAAGTAGCCGCTTGATTACCACTTGCGTTCGGCCAATCAGAATACGTGAGGCAATGTTTTGGCGATTCTGGTTGGCTAAATTGGAATAAAGCGATTTGCTTCATTATTGAAGCGTGAGATTGATTGTGTACCCTTTCTTTTATTTTTTCTTACTGCGGGCATAATCTTTTCTTTGGTAAAGGTGCTGTGAGAACTTGAAGATATTATGGTAATGACAATTGCAGCTTTCCTGTCGGCCTTACAGAATGATGGCCGTAAGGACTCCTCCTCACAAATGTCTACTCCATGGGGTGAATTTATTTCAGCAAGTTTTGTTTTTTGTTGATTTTTTTTCCTTTAAAATATGATCCTTCAGAAGTAATATTTAATTGGTTGGCCCAAAAATTCAATTTTCAATGCTATTGAAAGGTCATTAAGTCCAAATTTATATAGTAATTGTGCAATGTGAGCCACAGTTCATTAAGTGCAAGTATAATATACTGTGTACATGCAATGTGAGTCAAAATATCGAAAGTATTCTTGGACTTATTAGCACAAACGATGCATCGTACGAGAGTAGGCAAGATTCAGCATGGCAGAAAGGAAACGTTAATTTTATTGGCTTGATTTTGATGGTTTCTATTGGTCACCACAGACTTAAAGTGCCTTTATTCTTTAACAACTGTATTAAGAAGTATAAAGCGACAGTTTATTTTTATAAGCTTGTATTTGCTCTTGACGAATGGACTCTACACTTACGCCTGCAATTATTTGTCTCTTGCACTGGCAATGTCCCTCCAATGCTATGGTGCCGTGCACGAACATGGCAATGTGCTCGAATACATCAAAAGCATTTTCACAGAGCCCTACCTAAAGCGTACATAAGAAACTGAGTAGCGGTTAGTTCCGACAAACACATGAACATTTTTGAGATCGTATCTTGCTATGAAGGACCATTCTTTATTATTTTCACGGATTTAAGCTATTATCGGCTATTTTCGATTCAGTATCGCTTTGCTAGCAATACTTTTTCATGCAGGATGAGAATTTTTAAAAGTCCAGCGCAAAAATTGAGAAGAATAACTCAAAATTCATCGTTCGGTAGTTCTCTATGAGTGAGGAACATAAACTCTCACAAAAGTAAAATTTTACAGATGTAAGATGATGTAAAAGGGATTGGCATCGCTTCGAGCCCCGCTTCGGCATCTGGTTTTTCCTTGGAAAATCCACATCTATTATTGCCCTCATTGGCGGCACTGCACTGCGGCTGACGCCTGGGTCTATTCCGGCCTTCCTTCGTGAGAGACCCTAAAGACGTATTCTCCCTCGGATTTAGTAAAGGGCTTTGATTTATTATTTATTTATCGTTTTCCCTCTTACGATTAATGAGGTATTTAGCATAAACTAAAACGTGGCACTTAAAAAGAAGATCATGATAAAGAAAGATGAAACTGTAGAGACAGAAGGCGAACAATGGATGGAGGAAGCAGAAAACAGAGATTATAGGATATCATCGGCGATGGCCTACATCCAACAATGGATGGTCTCGGCCTGAAAGTAAAAATGTGGTTCTCGCACGGCACCGCTTAATTATGGATCTACATCTATTACCCAACAACAACAAACAAACAAAAAAAAACAAAACAAAAAACCAAACACCAAACAAACAAACATAGATGAGAAATAGCAAAACTGAAATGGAAGAAAATTCTGAATCATGTAACAGCGACAGAAGATGGGGTGATATTCGAAATGTTATTTCGTACATTTTGCATTAATGTTCAAAATACAGACACCTGATTTTTGACTGTACAAAGAACCATAGGTCTCAATTCAAAATTTAGAAAAAGGAAGAACTTTTCGAGGGGTCATGAAAGAAGATTGTTTTGACAACAAACATCACTAAACTTCAAAAGCTTAAATAATATTTACATAATTTGTTTTCTGAGTGGAAGCAACAGTTTATGTTTTGGATTTATCACATGCCGTATAATTTCCCCCGCCAGCAATGTTTTGGCCAGCCTTTTTGGGATGGGCCTTGAGGCAATTAATCTCAACATGGCAGGTGACCTGGATCAGGGGTGCCAAACGAGCATCGATACAGATAAATCCAGCAAGCCAGATCTTGGCATGTTGGTACCACTTTAAATGAGTATAAAGACGATTTGATTATCACTAGTCTTCATTTCTCACTTTCAAACTCAAACGGAATACATTTACTGCTATTGTGAAAAAAAAAAAAAAAATTTCTATGACGTTTCTTTATTACGTTATTATACTGCTTTTGTGGGTGTTTTTGTATTTGTGTCGAAGCTTATCAATATTGTATTTTTTCCACTATTTTTTTTTACTTAAAAACAGTCCTAGTGATTTCGATTTTCTTACTTTTTTTCTTTCTACAGCAAAATGGATCATACGTTAGACAGTCATGTTGTGTCTTTGACCTCGTTTCCGGGGTCATGCTAGCGGGCATGCGGCAGGTAGCTAAAACAGCGATAAGGCGACATCGTGATCAGCATGTTAAACAAGTGATCAAAGACCTTTTCCAGAATAACTGACTTCACAGTCAGTCCAATCACAAAGCGCAAAGTCAGGCTTGTTGTGTTTCTTCTTAATGAAGTTTAACAACGCTAAGCTATTGACTTCTTTTTCCAGCCAGTTCCAAATGTACTTATCCTTAATTTTTGCGTAATTTCTGTGGCATTGCTGCCACACTTGATGATGACTTGACTTGCTATATTTGTGTCAATGATAGATCTAGATCTAGAAACAAAATGAAACGCTACAGATAGGGTTAAATGGCTGATTGAAAAAAAAACCATTGCATGTTTATCAACCACAGAATACCAGAAATAAACAATGTATAAAGATCAAAGGCCTAGCAGTTAGCCGATGCATGTAATCCGTAAATTGTCAATCTTCACGCAATCTAAAATCTGCTCGCTGAGACTTTCCACTATCATGGAATCAGAGTCCAGCACAGCCGTTGCGGCAAAATCAGTGGAAACAGTGATAGCTGAATTCTGCTAAATAGGAGAAAACTAAGACCTATGAAGAACATATATCACTTTGAGTAATGGTCCATGAGTAATAGTCAATCTGGAGGAAATTGTACAATAAAGACTATTTCAACATTTGCAAATTCAGATTCTTACCTTTACAATGGACAGCAACTGCACCATCAGTGGCCTCTGACAGATCAAGGAAATCCTTGACAATTTTCTCACTGGGTACACTGCCATCAATGAAAAAGAGGTCGTAGTGATCAAAACCACCATCTGTGAATCTCCTGGCATCATAGATCTTTTTGTTTAAACGTACAATTGCTGTCACTCCGTGTTTACGGAAATAGGGAAAGTAGGCCTCAGGTGCATGCAATGGATACCCTTTGAGAGAAATTGGAAACAATGAAAATATCTAAAATCAAAAAACGTTAAGGTAGGTTCTTGGCAGAAAACAATCAATGCAGGGAGGGAGGGAGGGAGGGAGGGAGGGAGAGAGAGAGAGAGAGAGAGAGAGAGGAGAGAGAGAGAGAGAGAGAGAGAGAGATTAGAGAGAGAGAGAAAGAGAGAGAGAGAGAGAGAGAGAAGGAGAGAGAGAGTGGGAGACAGCGGATAGCACAATAAAGCGAAAATAAAACACCTTACCAAAGAGTAAAAGAAGAAAAAAACAACTCACAACCTATATCAGGGTACTTAATAAATGAAAATAAAAGGAAGAGAAAATAACACTATCCAAAACCACCGTGGGGTATATAACACCAATAATAAGTCTAAAGGAAATAATTGTAATACAAAAAATATATATGAAAATAAACAAGCACAGAGAAAAATCTAACCTTAAGAGAAACTACACTTTCTGATACAAAAATATAACAGAAATAAAGTCTACAACACGAACCAGTTCACCTGTAACAGTCATCCACTGGCTCACAAGAGAAACGTGACCGCTCACCAGAACGATCCTTGGTCGAATCGTACTTCAAAGATTCGATTTTCCCGATCTGAATGGTGCCCTAGTTAAATAGAAGGCATATCATTATTATCATGCTACCACCATTTGCAAATTGACTTCCAGAAGGAAAGCTTCAACTTTCGCACACTTGATGTATAAAGAAATGTAGTAAAACTAAGTCTTCCTTTATTTTGCTATACATGTAGTAAATTAACGTTACTCTATGTCTTCTACTCGGTCAGTATTACATGTAGCCTACTATTGTTGGCCTGTCCATTCGCCACATCCCCTCTCCTTATTCCTCGCCCATATCGCATTGCATTAGTGCACGTAATAAGCCAACTCCTCTAATACATCTATTCTTCTACATGTACTTCTACTTCTTTTTCTCCTTCATTTCCTTCTTCTTCATCTCCTCCTCCTCCTTCGCCTCCACCACCACCACCTCCTCCTTTTTCTCCTCCGCCTCCATCTCCTTCTCCTCCTTCCCCACCACAGAATTAGTACGCATATTCTTTGTTCCTGACCACCACCTCCTCCTCCTTCTACTTCTCCTCCTCCTCCCCCCTCCTCCACCTTCTACGTTCTTCGTTCTCCTTCTCCTCCTCCTCCTCCTCCTCCTCCTCCTTCTCCTCCTCCTCCTCCTCCTCCTTCTCCTCCTCCTCCTCCTCCTTCTCCTCCTCCTTCTTCTCCTTCTTCTTTTTCTCCTTCTTCCCCCTTTCCTTTTCCTTCCCCTTCTACTTCACCTTCTCCTCCTCCTACTCCTCCTCCCCGTTTCCTCCCACCTGGTAGTCACATCTACAGCATTCTCATACAGATGCACTCGTCATCTTTCCTCTGAACATGGCCAACCAATCTCAGTCTAGATTCTCTCACCTTGCCTCCAAACCTGGCTATATATGCAGTTTGTCTAATGCGCTCATTTCTAATTTTGTCTGATCTCGCTACATCCGTTGGCAGACATGCAAAGAGGAGCCCTAAGACTAAGATAAAACTAGGATGTTCAGAACACGTAAACCTTTGAAAAAGAAGGCGATAGATTGTGCATTAACAAATAATTTTGGTCTTTGGAGTATCACAACAGTGAATAAATGTGGCATTCAAAATGAAGGGGTATATAATGATAAAAAGAACAGCAAAAGTTTTATATATACTCTTTAACTGACAGATGGCACAATTCTTGCGATCAGTAAATACTTTTACTTAGAACACTTGAGCATGTTGAATATACAATTGCCTTTGGAAGTTGTCATGCGACGTTTATAACAGTTTACAAAGAGGAAAGAGGTATTTTTTCTTCAGTTAGCGTATTCTTCATTGGACATGCCCCTATTATTTCTTTACAAATCGTTATCTTTGTTTTGTTGTTCATACGTGACTGTTGTGTTTTACCTTCGTTGGTGTTAGAATGTGTTATATGGTTAAGAACACTCAAATTTCAAATGATTTGGTGTTACACATGTTATTTTCGTTATTTGTGATGTATGTATCTTGCAAAAATGAATGTTCATTGGAGTCTAGTATTTTTCAGTAAAAGACAGTAGTATGTGCGATATACTGTTATTAAAATCAATAGAATTGATGCTTGATGGCAGTTGGCGAAAGTCTTGTGTTTTCTTAAAAAGACAGTATGTTGGATATACTGTCTTTCAGTGAAAATGAAGGTTCATCGTGATCTGATATTTTTCACAAAAAGACAGTATGTGGAATATACTGTCTTTTTGTGAAAATGACGACTATTTTTAGGAAAATTTAAAAAACAGTTTCGTATTTATCAGTAAACTATGACTTAATGCTTGAAATGGAGTATATTATGCCGTTGAATTGTATAATATTCTACACATTGTGTCCGAATTTGAAGCTAATATCTCAAATCGTTAGAACAGGAGGCAGAAAAAACGGTTTTTTGGCTCTCCTGTAAAATTTGGAAAAGTGGATATACTGTCTTTTAAAAAAAAACAACTCCAGAGTACACTTTACTGATACTGATATCGCGCGTCGGCCTAATAATAGTACAACTGCCCAAAACATCGGTTGGGAATAGACACTTCGATAATTTAAAAGTATATTACTTATGATAATATAATAATATATCCATGCATTCATCTATTCATCGCTCTATCTACACCATTACATAAATATGTTGAATTCCCCACTGTTCCGCCTACCTTTTTATCTATTTATATCTCGCTATCTATATTATAATATTACGAATATTATTTTCATCCGTACTTACATTTATGTTAATTGTTATATATAAATCTTCCTTTCTTTCCTGATATCTGTATAATTCGTCTCATCATCCCATCCATTAATCTACCCATCAGCTTGTGTCCAGTGTCCAAACATACCCATACGCCCAAACACCCAATCATCTGCTGAATAAAACAAGTTTTGACTGTCTAGATATCTAGATTTTATTATTCCTTACAGAATACTCTTCCCACCAATCTCCCATCCTTGCATCCCCCGAAGCATGCACCCATCGACCCACATACTCATCCATCAAAATATTTCCAATCTCAAATTATAAACCGCAATTCCCGTTAGGTCCCTTTAAGTTTCAAACTAGGACTTAACTAAATCAAAAGAAAGACGAATCAAAGCAAACAACCCCCCCAAAAAAAAACAAAAACAAAAAACAACAACAAAAAGCCCAAAGTAAAGCCGAAAACAAAACCAAACGAAGCAAATCAAAACGAAAACCAGCCCCTAAATCAAACAAATTAAACAAAAACATAAAAACACCAAAACAAAATAACCAATTGCTAAAACAAGCAGACAGAAAGAAACAAAAAAAAAAAAAAGGAAACCCCAAAACAAAACAAATCTTCAACGCAAATAAATTAAAAATCCATAACAAAGTGCAGTCAATAATAATAAAGAAGATATTAAGACCAGGCCTGAGAATTATGGTCGTGGGGTCACCTACCTGCAGAGGGGGGCACTTTATCACAGCAGCCTCTAGGGACACGAACAATTCTTCCCTGTTGACTTGAACATTCATCTCTGTGGCATGGAATGAACGACAAGTAAGGTTTGAGTGTGTGTGAGTGTGTGTGTGTGTTTGTGTGTGTGTGCATGTGTGTGTTTGTGTGTATGTGAGTATAATTACAATAGCGCAAAAAACATAGAAAAAATTAAACACACGACATCGGTGAATGACAGGGAAGTATCAATCTACACATGTATGAATTTGTTGTCCAAAAGAATCTTTCATATTAATATTACAGTGTAATTTTACATCTATCTACATTACTACATTGCATGTCTGGTAGGCCCATTTATTAAAACAAAAGACAGCCAGATCCTCTATCTTTAATGCTTTAGAGTAATGTATACATATATATCGGGGAAAAATGTATTTGTTATTTCTAAAGACATTTTCCTTCGTCCATATTTACCAATCCATAATAAGATGCAGCCTGAATAAAGAGGGTCTCATAATAATGGGGCCAGATGGCCGAGCGGTTAAGGCATTGCACTAAAACCCATGGGATTATGGGTTCGAGCCCCGCTTCGGCATCTAGTTTTTTTCTTTGGGCAAATTCACTCCTATTGCCCACCTTGATCGTGGATAGTCCAATGGTTAGGGCCCTTGACCACCAAGCCAAATGTCACGGGTTCGTTCCCGGCCGTGTAGGCTCGGTGGTTAAAATCGAAAAGAGCAGGCCATATCGGCCGCCACTCTGGCAAAATTTAGTTCCTACCAACAATTCTTTCGAACCAAGTCACCCGTACAACCTTTCCTACCTCAGACTTATCGACTCGTTCATTACTTAGAGTTCAATTAGAAAAGGCAGCGATCAGAGGGGAAGAGAGTGTGGCTGGGCACCCATATTTCTCTTAAAGAAAAATTCTAGGCCAGGCGCAGCAATGGCGTTGCTATATACAAGATCGTCAATTCTGACGCAAAATGCCTTACAAAATAATGGTGGAGGAAACTATTATTCACATGTGTGGCTGCTGTGAATATGATTTTCCGTATCACATAGATCTAGATTTATGTACCAATCCACCGATGGAATCCATGTTAAAAATAATTATATTCTGTATTCTTTTTCTATACTTAGTGTGTGTTTTGGACATGCTGCTTCTTAGAGCGGCCCTTGATCTCATACTCCTACCAATCTAACTGCTTATGTAGCCTGGTTGTTGTTCAAAATCAGTCTTCTATGGCTGGTTTCTATCTTCTTGTCAGTCTTCCTTTTCTTCTTCTACATACAAGTTTTGCTTCACTTAATATCCCTGTGGGGAACTTTAGTTGCATGTCCTTCCTATTCTATATTGGCTTTCTGATATACTTACTTATGGCGTTTGTGAGTCCACAATGAGTGAGAAAATCACGACCTGTAAAAGTAAACACGTAACCTCCTATTTACATAATATAATTATGTTGGTAAATATTGCAGTTGCAAAAATCATTAAAACCAATATAATTTGAGACAATATTTTGGTGGACATTGGGGTCATAAGTATCTTTCTAAATTTCGAAGGCAATTGTATACCGCTCCGTTTCGTTCATCGCCAAAAACATAAAGATAGATTGTACGAGTACTAATTTACCGTCGCTGTCAATATCGTCGTCGTCGTCATCATCATCATCATCATTCATCATCATTATCATCATCACAATCATCATCATCATCATCATCATCACCATCATCATCATCATCATCATCATCATCATCTCTATTAAATATAATATAACGGAGTGTCTATTCCCAACCGATGTTGGGAATTTTGGAATTTGCTTAACCCCCACCGATGTTTTCGTTTACTCTACTGCGCATGTCTGTCTTCTACTTCTTCCTTTTTTTTTCCCCGTCATTTTTGCGCGTAATGTTTAGAGATGATGCCGGCATGATGGATTTCGATTATTTGAGTCGTATTGACTGCCTCTGGCCTAAAAATAATTATTTTTGGTTTGTATTTATTGGTGAGTACGTTATATATATACATTTCACAGAGCTAGATCTTGTTTAAAATCGAAATATTTGATCAGAAATCGATCTAGATCTTCTAGTTCTACGCCTAGCTAGATTTGAGATTACTGTACGTGTATGTACCCAGCCAACATACATTCGCTCACTGCTCCTTCTGCAGCATGCTCCACATTCAAAAGTGTTAAGAGCTAGATTACATCGAGATCTAGATCTAGATATTATAGGAATTTTACAAATTTTGTTTTAACATAGAAACCTCATATTTTTCGGGAAAATTCAGGCTGAAATTCCTAAATTGTAATTACCCCGTGGGTTAGGGTTAAGCCTACCCCCCTGTTTTGGGATGGGGTGGGTTATCCCCTGTTGCGTGAAAATTGCATAACCATTACATTGGGTGGAAATTGCGTATCATCTGTAACATTGCGTAACACATAATAATAATAATAATAATAATAATAATAATAATAATAATAATAATAATAATAATAATATATAATTTTGGTATAGCGCTTCATCCCGTGTGAGCACAAGCTCGAAGCGCTTTACACATGTTATAAAATGATTAAAGG
>JBBPCV010783486.1:0-10521 GCA_037974505.1 Plocamopherus tilesii
CTCTCTCTCTCTCTCTCTCTCTCTCTCTCTCTCTCTCTCTCTCTCTCTCTCTCTCTCTCTCTGTCTCCCCCTCTCTCCCTCTCTCCCTCTCTCTCCTCCTCCCTCTCTCTCCTCCTCCCCCTCCTCCTCCCTCCCTCCCTCCGTTTTGTCATTTGTATTCATTTTCCATAGTAATTTCAGATTATGTAATAACTTTCAATCAATGGCAAAGATACAGAAGATTTTAAAGAAAAACTTAAATGTACAGCACTAATATCAAAAAGAGATAGAGCTACTTTTTTGTACATTGATATGAATACTCAGTTATCTAGGTTTGTCAGATGATTTGAAGATTACGATAGGTTTCATTACAGCCCTTCACCCAATAATCTGTACGTTGTTTTGTTTTGTGTCTAGCTGCGACCATACCTGCTAAACTTCATCAGAGGAGGACCTCCAGGCTATGCCCCATACTGTGAGGACAATCTCCGACGCACCCTGGTCAATGGAGCCAGGAATCAGCCTCCCAGCTGGCTGGAACTGCAGGCAAGTTGTCCAGTTCCTGTCAGGAAAAGAAGCTCTTGTTTTATTTTGTCTAATGAGTAGATGTACAAAAAGGAAGATAATTATTATGATCAAGGACACTTCTTTCTAATTGCACTTCAAGATTGACAAAAAAAAGTTTAAAAAGGGTCAATGTGCACAAAGTGCATATATTTTTTCATTTTCTTAGTTATAGGTTTGTTTTTTCACTTTTTTGTTATTTGTTTATTTATTTATTTATTTATTTATCAATAATATATGTATCAAGTTGGAATTGACATAGATGGATGAGACCCACAGATATAATAATATAATGATGAATGAACTGACCAGTTTAAACATCTGTCTGAAATCCGCCTTTCTGACTTGTTTGACCTTTCACCCCTGTCTCCTTTTTCAGGCCACCAAGTCTAAGAAACCAGTCATTCTTCCCATCACGTTCATGGACAGTAACTCCAAGACGCTATTCGCAGACTCGGCTACAACTGCCCGTGAACTCTGCCAACAGCTCTCAGACAAGATTGGACTCAAGGATCAATTTGGTTTCTCTCTCTACATCGCCCTTTTTGATAAGGTGCAGCTTTGTGGGCTCTTCTGTATCTATGCACCCAATTGGGGTTAAATGAATACTTTGTATCAATCCCCTTGGTTAAATTTGATTTGCAGTAGCTTGACTGTTTGCATATAAAAAGGCTAGGTATGTGAAATGGACTCCATGAAAGAGGAAAGTTTTCAACTACTGTCTCATTTATATTGGTATTTTTTGTTTAATTCTTTCATTCATTAATTTATTTGTTCATTCATAGATATATATGTATATATTGATTCGTTAATTTATTTATACATTAATTCAAAATTGACTGAGAATATTGAAATATGTTAGCAAATCTGAGAAGATTATTCCATTCATTGTCCATTTTTTGTAAATTCGGTATAGTTTATTGATTTCTTTTTTCATGATGTCCATAATTCAAATCTAGCTGTGTTCAGGACAAACAGTCCTCCTTAAGAGATCCTTCTTTTCCTGTAATAGTACAAACAAATTAAATTGAAGATTTCAAGTAAAGATTATGCAATGCTATCTTCAACAGGTGTCATCACTTGGCAGTGGGGGTGACCACGTAATGGACGCCATTTCACAATGTGAGCAGTATGCCAAAGAACAGGGCGCCCAAGAACGCAATGCCCCTTGGAGACTTTTCTTCCGCAAAGAGATTTTTGCCCCATGGCACGACCCCGCCGAAGACCCTGTGGCCACTAACCTCATTTTCCAACAGGTGAAAATTGTATTTTCGATAGACATTGTCACCCTCCATTCTGTTATATGACATCAAATTAAAATCATTCCATGGTTCCCATAAAAAAAAAATTCCAACAACTTGAATTTTTTGTGATTCTAGTCTCAGTTCCCTAAGTTTAAATCTTTTCTCTACATTGAGTTAATTGGAAATTTTAAAAACTTAAGGAGTGAAATCGTGTGAACAAAACTTTGTATGTGAGTGATTTAATTTGAAGCTACTCCATATTATGTAATATTATTCATTTGCAATTTTTACTTTTCCTTCCCCACTACCACTGTGATTCACCACTCCAGTGTTTGTTTCAAAATGGATTCATTGTGCTATTTCTATTTTTTATATACAGGTTGTCAGAGGAATCAAGTTTGGGGAATACCGATGTGATCGGGTGGGTATATACACATTGATTTGTGTCATTACCCTTGTGCTCTTTTTGCTCCATATTGATTTGTGTCAGTCTTCCTCTGTCTTTACTCTTGTGCTCTATCTGCTTTTTAACCAGTGGCATTCATGCTAATGTTTTGTCCCATTCTTGCCATTGTTGTCTATCCTACAGCTTTTTGTCCATGTATGGTAGCAGAGTGTTTCTTGTAAATCCTTCCTCTGTATCGTCATCCTCTTAAAAACTCTGAACAGTTCAATCCTCCTTTCCAACTGTTAATTTGCCATTTGTCTCCTGAACTGACTATGTCCCTTTCTGCTGATCATTTGTCCCTGTTTGCTGATTGTTTGTCCCTGTTTGCTGATCATTTGTTCCTGTTTGCTGATTGTTTGTCCCTGTTTGCTGATCATTTGTCCCTGTTTGCTGATTTTTTGTCCCTGTTTACTGATCATTTGTCCCTGTTTGCTGATTGTTTGTCCCTGTTTGCTGATTGTTTGTCCCTGTTTGCTGATTGTTTGTCCCTGTTTGCTGATCATTTGTCCCTGTTTGCTGATTGTTTGTCCCTGTTTGCTGATTATGAGTCTTGTTTTATCACAGGACGAAGACTTGGCCATGATATCAGCCCAGCAGTACTTTATAGAATACGGGATACAAGTCGAACACGACAGGCTGCAGACTTTGCTCCCGTCATACATTCCTGACTCTTACCTGCAGAAGACCAACGCTGCTAACTTCTGGATGCAGGCCATTGTCAACAAACTGCGCAGCCCTTACTTCCAAAGCGATCGCATCAAGCCGCTCAAGGTCAAAGAAGACATTGTTAGCTATGCCAAATACAAATGGCCGCTCCTTTTCTCTCGGTTCTATGAAGCCTACAAATTCTCCGGCCCTAGCCTGCCCAAAAACGATGTCATCATCGCCGTCAACTGGACAGGTGTCTATGTGGTTGATGACCAGGAGGCTGTTCTGCTTGAGTTATCTTTCCCTGAGATCACAGCTGTGTCCAGTAGCAGGACAGGTAAAATGCATGGCCAGAGTTTCACCTTGGCCACAGTGAAGGGAGACGAATACACATTTACCTCCCCTAACGCTGAGGACATTCGTGATTTGGTTGTCACTTTCTTGGAAGGTCTGAAGAAACGATCCAAGTATGTCATCGCTGTACAGGATTATGCTTCTCCAGGTAACCCACAAATCATTTCTATCTTTGTTCCTGTACTTTGTTGTAGAACGAAATCTAAACTTGATCTCCCATTAGTATCACTTGAAAATGACTTGTTTTTATAATATGTTTTTGGGAGCACTCTTATGGTTTGATACTCTTTTCTTTCACTTTATTGGCATATTTTATCTTTCCATTCTGTTTATATACAGGTAAAATTTAATTTCATCGTTTGTGTTACGTAAGTCCTAAGATATAATACACTGATGGCGGATGGTGCAAAATTCAATCCTTCAATTATTCAATTTGTAAAATGTATCAGTTGCCATTACTGTTGTTTTCTTCCTCTGTCCTTCAATGTACCAGGTGAAGGAACCTCATTCCTAAGCTTTAAGAAAGGAGAGCTCATTATCTTGGACCAGCAGAATGGAGAGACGGTGATGAACTCTGGCTGGTGTTATGGTCAGAATGTCAAAACGGAGAAAAAAGGTGACTTCCCTGCCGAATGTGTCTACGTCCTACCAACCATCACCAAGCCACCACAGGAAATTCTGGTAAAGTCCACAATCCTCCTTACCTTTTTTTTAATTTCTTTTTATTCCATTCTCTCCTTGTCCTTCAGTGCTTTCATACCTTTCTTGATTTTAACCCTTCTGCATATTTACAAGGCATTTTGATATTGATGAGTACAGTCATTTGGTCTGGATCAGTGGTAAGCCATAGATGCAAATCAAGTTGAAATGGCCTTGCACTCACATGGACTATAGTCCGAAAAAGCTTATGACCATTGACTACATGAGTTGAGCATGACTCAGTCATTTTACATGGTGGTATTTACATTTATGGAAAAAACGAATCAAAATATACATAATATTCAAATTGTATTTTGACTATAATTTTGAAAAATAATCAAATCTCGGATAATAACCATTCAATAGTTATGAAAATTTGCCATAGATCTATCTTTCTTTTTTTTTCTGTCAGACGACTGAATACAGAAAATAGCTATGTAACATATACATCCAAAATAATGTTTTCCCCCATTTTTCCATGGTATGACAGAATCTATTCATCCAGTCTGGTAGTCTAGGAGACCAATATGCCCAGGATGCGGAAGAGTACCCGGCAGACAAAGCCCCCACGCTGCATACTCTAGAGCAATACTCTTACGATCACTTCAGGTAAACATGGGTTGCGGTTCTTTGCTTCAAACATCTGTTGCAGTTTTGCAGCCAGTGTAAAACTCAAACAGGTCTCATAATATAAGATTCAGTTTTGGTGCCCAATCATATGCAAAAAAAAACAACACACACCAAAAAACAAACAAATCCAGAGAAGTGTACAACTTATTTTCTTCCTCTTTGAAAGACGAAACCATGTATTCTACTGTTGGAGGGAGGCAGGACAGTGGGGTGAGTGAAAGGAGAAAGCAGGAGCCAAAGAAGAAGGGAGAGAAAGAGAAAAAAAGAGGGTAGAGCAGAAGGAGGGACAGAAAGGGATAGAAAGAAAAAAGAGAGAGAGAGATAGGTGGGGATGGAGATAGAATTTAGCCACAAACTTTGAGTTAAGCCTTCAATGTTCTATGTCCTGTCTTTCTTTCCACAGAGCACCTCCTAAGCGCACGCTTAGTGGCACCCTGAATAAACCTCGCCGTCGACGCAATGAGGAGTTGTGGCGACACTCCAAAGATCCTATCAAACAGCCGTTGTTGAAAAAACTCATTGGCAAAGAGCAGCAGAGTGCGGATGCTTGCATGTGTTACATGGATATCCTTTTTAAAACGGGTTCTTGATTAGAGTGGAAATGGTTAACATCAATGTTTAGAACTGTTCAATTAATGCCTTCCTCAATCTCGGTCTCCATGTAATGCCTTCCTCAATCGTGGTCTCCATGTAATGCCTTCCTCAATCGTGATCTCCATGTAATGCTTTCTTCCTTCCACTTTCTTTACAGCTTCTATGACACACCTTGTTTTTTGGTTGTTTTTTTTTTCTTTTTTTGTTCTTTTGTTTGTTTTTGTTGATGTTTTTGGGGCTTTTTTTGTTTGTTTGTTGTTCTTGTTTTTTGTTTTTGTTGGGTTTGTCTTTTTGTTGTTTTTCTTTGTCTTTTTGTGTGTATTTTTTTTTGTTTTTGTTTTTGTTTTTGTTTGTTTTGGGGTTTGTTTTTTTGGGTGGAGGGGGGATGGAGGGGGACTGTTTTTTGTTGGGTTTTTTTGTGGATGTAATTACCATAATCACACTAGTTTCATCATGAGGGTAAACTCATTGTCTTTTAGGAACAAGAAACAGGTTACAATATTGTGAGAACTTTTGTTGTAAATATATAATGAATGGAGACATGATCAGTCTTTGTAAGTATGTTCATTTCCTTGACTTACTTTTACGTATTCTCAAGTATATGGGAGATCACCCTAGCAGAAGGAGTCGCATTGCTAATGAATTTACCGACCAGATTTTCACAAGTCCCATCAACAATGTAAGCTTTTTCTCACTTTGGTAAAGAATTGCTCAGAGATACTTAACCGTAACTTTTTGTCCAGGTTTATTTTTTGGGGCATATTTGGCTCCCGATCATTACAAATATAATTATTTGGATTGCATCAAGTCATCATCATCGTCGTCGTCGTCATTGTTGGGGGCGGCGTAATTATCGTCATCACCATCATTATGATGATCATCATCATCATCATCATCATCATCATCATCATCATCATCATCATCATCACCATCCTCTTCATATTTTACTTTTTAAGGAAATCCTTCGAGATGAGGTCTACTGCCAAATAATGAAACAGCTTACAGACAACAGGAACAAGTAGGTCGTTTGCCTTGTTGTGGTCTGTTTATCTTGGTGTTGTTTTTAAAGTAAACCCAAATGATCAGACGCATCTGCGTATTGATTGACAGTTTTTGTTTTGTTTTGTTTTGGGGTTTTTTGTTGTTGGTTTTTTTACACATTCTATAGGTCTGAAATCTTCCATATTCACTGATTCCTCTACCATCTTTGTGATCTTGTATTGCTCCAAAAATACTCTTACATCTTTATAGCTTTAAAAGCTTAATACTGTCAAGGGTGGATTAGATCATAATCTTCAATCAGTAAATCAATCAATTTCTTTTTCATCCACCAATAAATCTATCAATATGCATTTTTTCTTCTTATCTTTAAAAATCCCTTTCGCCCACCAACAAATTCATCAATGAATCCTTCATACTCCTGACATTCGTTGCAGTGTCAGCGAAGAACGTGGCTGGGAGTTGATGTGGCTAGCAACCGGCTGTTTCCCACCCAGCACCAACCTGCTGAAGGAACTCACCCAGTTCTTGAGATCCAGAACACACATCGGCATTGCCTCGGACAGTTTGAACCGTCTGCAGAAATGCCTCAGGTGAGTTGCCCCATTTCACCCCATGACCTTTGAAGTTAGCGGGTTAATAGTACAATGTGTAATGCAAAAAATTAGTTTTTAAATAATTGCAGTGAGTTGCATTTTCAATGTTGGTGTGATTTTTATTCCTTCTTTAAACTTATGCGATATATTTTCTTGACTTTATTGGTCTGAAATATTTTTTCGAATGTTATTCTCTATTTAGAAGATTGCATCTGCCCTCTTTCACTTTAGAAGATTGCGTCTGCTCTCTTTCACTAAAAATAGGTTGCCCTTTGCCCCTTGACTCACTTTAAAAAATTTTTGTCAATCATTCAGATGACAGATTATTAGTATGAGTCACTTGCATCTAGTCAATGCAGCATTTTTTTGTATATTCATCCAGAAACGGTGTGCGCAAATATCCTCCCCACCAAGTAGAGGTAGAGGCCATCCAACACAAGACGACCCAAATCCTTCACAAAGTTTATTTCCCTGACGACACAGACGAGGTGAGACAGACGGACGATTTCTTGCCAAGATTCAATATGCAATAATGTTTATTAGGCAATCTCTAGTCATTGTGTGTATGTGTGATTTTTCATTGGCTAGCTTCAGTTTAATCTTTTAAAAGCTTTTACAAATGACGATGATGAAAAAATGTTCTGTTTGCAGGGCTTTGAGGTGGAGTCCAGCACCAGGGCTAAGGACTTTTGCCAAAACATCGCTAACAAACTTGGCCTCAAATCAGCGGAAGGGTTCAGTCTCTTTGTCAAAATTGTGGACAAAGGTAAACGTTTAGACCATGGGTAGGAGCCATATTTAATGCATAAAGATCCTTTGTTCAATCCAAACACGTTGCATACGGTTCCTTTGTCCAATCCAAACACGATGCATACAGTTTCTTTGTCCAATCCAAACACAATGCATACAGTTCCTTTGTCCAATCCAAACACGTTGCATACGGTTCCTTTGTTCAATCCAAACACAATGCATACAGTTCCTTTGTCCAATCCAACCACAATGCATACAGTTTCTTTGACCAATCCAAACACGTTGCATACGGTTCCTTTGTTCAATCCAAACACAATGCATACAGTTCCTTTGTCCAATCCAAACACGATGCATACAGTTCCTTTGTCCAATCCAAAAACGTTGCATACGGTTCCTTTGTCCAATCCAAACACAATGCATACAGTTCCTTTGTCCAATCCAAACACAATGCATACAGTTCCTTTGTCCAATCCAAACACAATGCATACGGTTCCTTTGTCCAATCCAAACACAATGCATACAGTTCCTTTGTCCAATCCAAACACAATGCATACGGTTCTTTCTTATTTCAGTCCAGAGTATTATGTTACATCGTTCTTGTCAAAATCAAAATATATATCTTTTTATCTTATATATCACCAAATATTCTGACATCATTTTTCATATCATCATAGAATGTTACCAAATGTTAGTTCTTTCAAATGTTCGTTTATGACTGCTTTTGTGTTGGTTTTCCTTTTGTTGTTTTTTTTGGTTTCTTCTTCTTCGTCTTCTTCTTCTCCTCCTCCTCCTCCTCCTCCTCCTCCTCCTCCTCCTCCTCCTCCTCCTCCTCCTCCCCCTCCCCTTCCCCTCCCCTTCCTCCCACTCCTCTTCCTCCTGTTCCTCTTCCTCTTAATAAATAAAAAGGAAAGAAAAGTTTAGTATTTTGACTATATTGCCCTTCCATGTCTATACCAGTTATCAGTGTTCCAGAAGGCGACTTCTTCTTTGACTTTGTGCGGCATCTAACAGACTGGATACGAAAGGCCAGACCTGCTAGAGAAGGTAAGATGTCATGGGAGCTCATTGTGTACGCTAAAGGTTGTGCTGGCTGGCTGGATTTTTGTTAGACAAGGATTTAGATATTACACATCCAAGTATCTGTGGAAAACTACATTTGGAATTATCATAAAGAATTTTGAATTATACAGTACTCAAGTGACTTGCAAAGTTGTACTAATTTTTATTTTTGTTTCAGGAGGCGCACCACCGTCTTTCACTTACCAGGTTTTCTTTATGAAGAAACTATGGATCAAGACAGTACCTGGCAAAGATGTTAACGCCGACTTGATTTTCCATTATCACCAGGTGACATTCTGGATAATTTATGCCTGTATTTTTTTTTAACTCAAATGAATACTACTACTCTTCCAACTATTGGCTTCATGTATTTCATTCTTTGTAAAACTGTGTCTAGATCTAGACCATGGATCTATATATTTTGTGTCATACTTAGGCTTTACTAATATTATGCAGTTGATTATATTTTTTGTTGTTAACATTTAAATGAAATGCTAAACTGGGTCTGAAAGTTTCATTCTATACTTGGTTGTCTTTAGAACAACTTATTTAATGTATAGAATAAATGCATGGGGATTTTCAATGTTGAAACCAAGGTTTCGTTATCTATTTTATATTTTGTTTCTACTATTTAATTTTGTTTTCTTCAAGGGTAACTGAGATATCTGTTTGATATTCCATGCTTCTTTTAGAATATTCACTGTTATTGTTATTTGTCTTGGCAAAGTTTTACTTCTGTTAAAAATTAAAATTCAGGTTTCAACCTTGGATGATTTAGTGACATCTGTCTAACTTGTATTGCTTTCTTCTCTACTGTTGCTATGACAACATCACTATCAACAATAAGATCAACAACAACAACAACTTCATCAACAACAACATCAGCAATGACAACTCTAAGAATAAAAATAATAATGAAGTATTATTATTATTATTATTATTATTATTATTATTATTATTATTATTATTATTATAATTATTATTATAGGAACTTCCTAAGTATCTGCGTGGCTATCACAACTGTTCCAAAGAAGAAGCAGCTCAACTTGGTGCCTTGATCTACCGTGTGTCCTACGGGGAAGAAAAGACTGATTTGGCTCAAATTCCGTAATTCTTTACTTTTCTTTCTTGTTTAACTGTATTATTTTCCATTTCTTTTTCTTTTTAAGGTTTACAATTCACAGAGTGTAATCATTGCAATAACATTGATAGTAATAGCAATGTTGAAGACGACAATGATAATAATTGATAATATAATAAAAATCAAAGTTTCATAATATTTATAAAAAAAATAATACATGCAGTAATGAAGATGATGATGATAGCAATGATAATATCTATGATTTTTAATCATGAAGTGAGAGAGTGTGCAATAGCCATAGGACATGATTAAAACCTCTTACAAGTTTTTTTCCTCACGTATGTCTCATGTCTTAGTCTTATGAAATTTTGTCTTATGTTGTGTTTCCTGTAGGGCATTCCTCTACCGTCTGGTGCCTAATGACCTGGTCAAATCACAGTCTGCTGAAGACTGGAAGAGGGTAAGTGGAACTGTGGTAGTGGTTCCCTAGCTTTGTTTGTGCTTTTCATTTCCTTCTTTTGGTAGGATGAGGGATTTATTTTTGGAGTCTTGTTTATACTTTGTTATTTAATGGGAACTCGACTAGTGAGGAGAGGAGGAGGCAGAGAGAGAAACAATGAAAGAAAGAAAGTGGGAGACAGACAGACAGATAGAGGAGAAGATAGACAGACTCGAAACAGAGTCAGAGAAAGCCAAATAGGGGGAAGGATGAACAGTTGACTAAGTCTGTCAGCTTTTAGGAGGAAGATGAAGAACAGGGCAGGAAGGAAGTTAGACAGAGAGTCAGATTTAAAGAGGTAGGGAGGAGAGGTTGCTGTTGTTTTTGCTGGGGTTTTCTGTTGTTTGTTTGTTTTGTTTTGTTTTTTGTTGTTGTTG
>JBBPCV010783597.1:0-10520 GCA_037974505.1 Plocamopherus tilesii
TGTTAATTTGGAAGAGGTGGCTGGCTGCATGCTCATATGTAGTCCATAGCAACATACTTGTGACACAGGCTGTTTTCTTTTTGTCATTGTTGCTACTGCTTGAATCTTTCAAACTTTTTGAGAATATTTTTGCAATCATTCAGTTTCTAAGCCTCGAGACTAGTGAACAAAAAATATCAAGTGGTCACAAAAATTGCATGTTTATATACCTCGTTATCCTTTTCCCTGTGTGCTCGGATCTTAAATCATCTGAGGCTTGAAAGATTTCTGGTCGTATTTGCTTTGTCCTCTAGGGTCAATTGTGTTTCCTTGACATGGCTTGTGATTGTACTTGGGGCTGTCCACTCTTAATTCTTCCACTGAATTGATTACTTTAAGAAGTATTATAGCTTTGTCCTGTTGTTAACATTTTCGTTGCATTCTTTGTGTCAGCTCTTCCTGCGAATGCCCATCCTTCGCTATAACTATCACAGAGTGACAGAGAATTTCTATATCAACAGCATGAGAAGAATGTATAGAGATCGTGACAAAACAGTAGGTAAAGTTTGAATTCTTTTTCTCTTTCTTTCTCTTTTTTTTCTTCCCCCTTCCCCCCCCTTTTTTTTTAATTGTCATATTTTTTTTTATCCTGGAAAATGGTCTTTCTGTTTTAAGTTTATTTCTGTTCATCATAGTTGTTTCGACGCCACCCCCTTCTTTCTTGGCAACCAAGGCGATGTGAGGAAGCTTTCTACGTTAACATGCGAAAGAGAGTGTATAGGGCTCGCAATAAGTTTCTGGGTAAGAAAGCCTATCTTTTGCTTTTTATTTTTCGTACTCTAATGCTCAGCAGCCGTCATCCCAGCAACATATCTAGAGGTCATAAGGAACTTGAATCTTCAGTAATAGTGGGGTACTTAATCTTTCTTGGTCATGAATGTTTTTGAAATGTGATTAAACCAACTGCAAAACAAGTTTCATGTGTTTATTTTATCATCATGTTTGCGTGCATAGTTAATTAGGCGCCTGCCCCTGCTGCGCTTTATGCAAGCTCGAACTGGGGAAGTGTTTTATGTGAACACAATGAAAAAAATCTCAAGAGCACGGATAAAAGCACGTGGTAAGGATGTTATACCATTTTGTAATTAGTTCATTCACTCTAGCCCTTCTCTTCTATATTGCAGTAGGCATATTTTTTCCTGTGCCTCAGCATATGTTCCACTTTCCTTGTCATGGGTGAAAAACAATGATCTGTCCTTTTCTACAACTTCTTTTATACTTCGCATGATTCACAGCATCAGAATTCAATCTCTGAGAATTGTCATTGCTCCTTTTTAATTTATTCAGTTGCTGTCTCGTTTACCTATTTTGAGGCAATCCAAAGCACGTGTGGAACACATATTGCGTGTGAATTGTTATCAAAAGATAAAGAGGAGAATGTCAAGAAAGCGTGTAGCTCTTGAAGGTAAGGGATAAGAGTCCACCCAGTGTCCTTTTCTTCAGATGGCATTTATTTTTGTGATTCACCATGGTGATAAAGTTGTGAGTTTTACTTTTGTACATTGCATTGTTGGGAATTGTGTTTGAGGTTTTTTTTTTTCTTTTTAAAATTTCATTATTTTATTATTATTTTTTTTTTTAATACTCCCCCCTCTTCTTTTTTCAACCCTGCCTGTGGCTCCCCTAAATGGTATTTTTACTGTCAAGTTGGTGAGAAGAATGCCCATTCTCTCTGGAGACCTTGAACGAGTATCTAACTTGTTGTATAATAACAGTAGGGTCAAGATTCACATGAGATATCGCCGCCTTGCTGAGGCCCAGCTGAAAAGTGAGTAAATTGCTGTTACCCGGTTAATGTTGAAGCTGATGAGATTGTTATATCCTACACCTAGTGTTCAGTGGCTTTTCTTTCAAGGCATTTAAATCTAAAGGGCATCTTTACTTCTTGGTTCAGTCCGTTCATGAAACAGTTATTGGGTTAATATTCCTTTGCCTCCTACCTGCCAGTTGTTTCGAAATGTGCCCTTCTTAGCATTTCATCCAGCGAGAGCAGCAGATGCTATGTATTACAATGCAATGGCAAGGAAACAGTACTGGAATGCCAAGAAGAAACTTTATAACTCAAGTAGCCAAGGTATTTTTATCTTAAGTTTAAATCATGCATCTAGGTCCCCTGTTATTTGTGTGACGTGACATAATTTTTGTCTTACTCCTTGCTGTCATCAGTATGCTTTGTACATTTCTCACAATACTGGCGGTCATCTGTGTGCCTTCTACACTTCTCACAATCACGGCAGCAGTTGGTTTTGTTTCCCCACAATGGTTGTCTCTTTTACGGTTAACTTATGCCTTTAATGTTCCCACAGTTATTTCGTCGCATGCCAATTCTTCGCCTAGATTATGCTCATGTCAGAGAAAAAATGTGCCATAACAACAAATCTCGTTTAGGAATGAAACGAATGTACCAACGACGCAGTAAGTAGTTTATTGGCTCATGTACCTATGTTTGCATCTTTTGCATGAATCTTGTGTCTTTTCCAGACACATTCTCTGGAAGTCAGGTCTTTGAGAAAAAGCATTTTTATCCCTCCAAGGTTTTGCTTTCTTCCCATGCACAGCATTTACTTTTCTCCAGAACTCTTTCAGTTTTGTTCAGCACATCTTGGTGCCATTTTATATTTACAGACAATTAATTGAAATAAGTGGTATGTTGGCATTTTTCTTTGACTTTGACATTTTATTGGAATCTCAGTCTGTTATGCAGCTCTCCTGAAATCATCATGGTGCTTGAGTCTAGTGTTTGTACCAATAATTTATTTATGTGTTTATTTTTATTTATTATTTTCTTTTGGGGGCTGTATACATGATATTGCTGCTTAAAGTCTACTTTCTGTTATTTGAAAATGTTACATGAGCTGATACTTCGAATACCGGTGTTGGGAACGGACACACTTCGTCTCTCCAGCATATTCCTACATGTATCCCAATCAAGAAACAGTATGAGAATTCATCGAACAAAACAGCGACTGTGTATGTATGTCTGTCATTTCTCATAAGGCTTCTTTTAAAGAGGGCTTCATGTCATCACAATTTTTTTCTTTTCTTTTTTTTTTCTTTCTTTTTTTTTCTTTCTTTTTTTTTTTTTATATCTTTTTTCCCCTTGGTACATATGGTGGACTAGATGATGTTCAAAATAGGATGTGCACACGCACACACACACACAATGGCATCACAGTTTTGTGAACTAGAATTGTGGTACACTACTTTTTTGAAAAAGTGCTAATGGTTATGTGCTTTGTCTAGAAGGCTTATTTTATAAATGTTCACTGCTTTGTGGTACTTCTGCTGCAGGATCTGAGGTGATTTCGTTGAACAGTCTTACAGTACTTGTTTCTGTTTTCTTTATATTTGTTTTCCTTGTGGTGCTCTTGGTGGCATGGAAGCATTCATTCTCTTTATGTCACATACTGCTTGACATCATTGATACTTCTCGCACCCCCTCCCCCTTTACCCTGGCGGTGGTAACAGTCTTACAAACTAGAATTGTGGCACCTATTGTTCTATGGATGCAGTTCGTTCTCTACTTGAGTGACAGGTTTTATCTTGTTTTTACCAGTTATTCCATCGCCTTCCTGTCCTTAAGATGCAAGAAGGTAGATCCATCGAGCTTTTTTATACAAACTGCAAAGTATGGAGACACAGGGCTAGACGTCGGTTTGAAATGCGTGAGTAGGGCTAAGTGTCTTGTAACATTTTTTCTGTTCCCTTTTCTTGCTTTCATAGGAAGGTTCGCTCAGCCACATGTGTGTTTCTTATCTTAAATTTTTTTTTTTAACTTGATTCTTAATGTAACCATTCTGCAATACACATTGATTCTGGATGGCAGAAAAGCGAGTAGCCAGGTAAGTGTTTCGTGTTGTTTGATATGAGAAGTGGATAGTTTGCAAGGAAATTGTCTTCTTGAACAAGTTTCTCAACATGTGATCTCAGCCCAATGTTTTGAAGTCTGAAGAGAAAAACAATTGTCCTTTGCAGCTTCTGTCCCATTTACCTATTCTTCGATGTGATATTTTGAGAGTGTCCGAGTATATGTACCATAGCGCACGATCGCGGCGGAGTCAGAGATCCTTCCAGCAAAGACAGAGCTGTATGTTGTTTCTTTATTTTTATGTCACATGTGTAAATGATATCGTATGTGTGTGTGTGGAGATTTAATTTTCTTTTTAAATAAAATATGCCAGGTAATGTTCATATTTTTTTCCCTTTCTGACATCTACAGGGTTTGCTATTTATCTGTTAAGTTGCTTCCTTTCAGTCCTTTGCTTTTGAAGATTTTAATTTTGATCACAGATATTCAAACGCATGCCTGTTTTGGAAAGGAGTCCCTCAATGGCCTCTGCGTATTTTTACCAAACCTGCATGTCTCGTAGATCGTCTCGTTTACATCTAAGTCGTCAAAAGAGTAAGTCGTGCATGTTTTGGTCTATAAACATTTTACTTGTCAACGGACAGTTCTTTTTATGTCCAGGACTTCCACTTGGATCCAAGATAGTTATATACTTTTCATGGGAGGGAAAGGAGGTTGCATTGTCTTTTATTCTTAATGCGCTTCATGATTTGAACAATTAGACTCAAAGGCTTACAGTAAGACAGAAAACCAGTGGTCTGAATATTATATTCACAGCCTTCCTCTGTGGTTTTGCTCAGCATTGTCCTTGAATGAATAGCTGTTGCTTTTTTTTTTTTTAAAGTCATCACACCAAAGGTATATTTCTCTTGTGTTTGAAGGTTTAATTACTTTATCACACTGTTCTCTGCCAGATGCTGTCTCGTATGCCCACCCTTTCCTATGATGTGCAGCGATGCTCTGAATATATCTACCATAATTGTAGAAACAAATTAAACATGAGGTTGTCACGTTTAAGAAGGCTCGGTGAGTGCGTTGTGCTTTGTCATGCTCTCCAGTTAGTCAATAGGGCTCGTCAACAGTATGGATTGAGTAAATTGCTAGTCTAGTCGAAAGTTGTCATTTAGTATATGTATCCCATTTCCCAAGGTCTTCTCGCATTGCCACACCTTACGTTTGGATCCGATGAGAGCATCTCTTTATTTCCTTGAAAGGTGCAGAGTGAAAATCAGTATGCGAAAATTGAGAGAAAAGACCAGGATGCATTCCTTGCAAGGTATTTTCTTTGTGAAGTGTTCAAACCCTTTAAACCGCTTTTCAATCAGCCCACCAAAATCTCAAGGTGTTGAAGTTTTGTTTTGTAGTTAATTGTTGAAATCTCATTTGTTACTGTTCAGCTGCTGAAACGACTGCCAATACTAAGGTTTTGTTTGAGAAACACAAGGGCATTATTTTTAGAAGGAACTCGGCAGCGGTTAAAGCAACGTCGCAAAAGAGCTTATTGTTATGGTAAGATGGATTTTTTGCTTGCATTGGATTGTATATGTTTTCTGTTCTTTTGTTTAAGAACATTAGTTTTGCCTAACATTTTCCTAGGGGGTTTGTTGCGAATATTTTCTTGTTCTTTTTCATCTTTGCACTGATGTAAATCTTCAGATTCAGACCATTTCTTCAAACTCTTTCCATTTTTTCTCTTGAATTTTATTTTTAGTGTATTTCATGATGAATCTCTTTCATTTTAACTTTGAGGAGAGAGGACGTTGACTCTCTAATTCAATGTTTGTGTTGTCTTAGAACTAATATTGTGCAGTTTTCTTTCACTGTCTGGTGTTTTTTGGTTGGAAATGTCTAACTTAAGGCTGGTCTCTCCTTTTCAGATTCTTTTTCTTTCTATTCTGTGAAATGATTGTCCATATCAAATGTCGCTGCAATTGCTCCTTTTAATTCATTTGTTATTCAGCTGCTGTTTCGTTTACCTATTTTGAGACATTGCAAGGCACGAGTGGAACATATTTTACATGTGAATTGTTATCAAAAGACATATATGAGAATGTCAAGGCATCGTATCACTCAAAAAGGTAAGGGATAAGATTTCAATCTGTTCCTCCATGTTGTGATTCATCATGGTGCTAAGAGACCTCATACTCACATCTGAGTAGATGTGTGTTACTGCTGGGTTCTATTATCTTTTGTCATCTTGTTCATACTACCACAATTTTCCTCTTCCAAATCTTAAGACAGTTGATCACAGTTGATGTTTCATTCCTTAAATCAAAGCAAACCAGGTTAAATAATTCAGTGTTACCTTGCATACAGTTTTTTGTGAGCTACAGCTTTAAAAGGATATCAGTATCAACATTATTCTTTTCTGCAATAGAATTCTTTACATACTTTACATGCAAGATAATTTCTTCCTGTGTCCGGTATTTTGTTTGTTTTGTTGTTGTTTTTTTGGTTTGTTTTTAACCAGGCTTTGTCATATGAGGCAGGTGTAGTTTTACAGGTTTCTGAGAATATCCATACCAAGAGGTGATCCTGGTTTTTTTTTGGAAATTTGACTTATTAATGCTTGTTTTTTTCTTTTCAAAAATGTTTTGTATACTTCTCTGAAAATGTCCTGAAGGAGGGCACTTCATTTGCAGTCAGGATTTATACTTAATTTATCCTTGATGCGATTTTTATTTCCTTGTCCTTGTAAATGATCATAGAAACATACTCGGTGAGGTTGGTAGGTTTGTATCATGAATGCCTTTATGGAACTGATCTCCAGCTCTTCTCACGAATGCCATGGCTCAGATGGGATTCTGTACGCTGTGCAATTCTTCTCTCTGATAATGCTAAGAAACGCATGTGGCTTCAACGTTCAAGGTTAAGGAGTAAGTTTGTTTTTTTTCTTTTTGTTTCATCCTAGCCCAAGCTGCTTATTTGCAGGTTGTGTTATTTTTAGAAAGCTGTCGTGTTGATTGACATAGTAATGAGGCTCATGCTCACATTTTTGTCACTGTCCAGTTATTTGCCCGTCATCCTATCCTGCGACATGATTTTGTACGAGTTAACTGTTTCTTCAGAAGGACCGTGACTCGGAGGATGTCTTGGAATAGACGCAAAGTATACCATGAAGGTGAGCTGGCACTGAAGGTCTTCTTCTGTCTTCAGCTGTTATGGAAGCTTGTTAAGGACCAGGCTAGTTTTGTTTCACCACACATTCCTTTTCGTGGCTGACTTTTCCAGTTGTAATTGATTATAATATATATCCAATGTTCTGCAGTTATTTCATCGTTTACCTTTGTTACGTTTGGATTATGAACGGACATCCATAGTGTTTAATGCAACAACTTCTAAAAGAAATTGGGCTGTTCGTCTTCGAGAAAAGAGACGTGAGTACTTTTATTTTACCTAGGTCAAGTTAATGCTGCTGTATAGGTTCTGTTGCATTTTTCTGCAACAGGCCTCCCCCCAGGTGTGTTTATTTGTGGCACTGTGGCCACACTGGTGATTGCCCCTCTCTGCTTTAGAGCTTTGTGCATTCAATACTTTTTACATACGGTCGTCTTTCCTCATGGCAACCCCCCACTTCTTTCTTTCTTTCTTTTTCTTTTTCTTTTTCTTTCTTTTTTTCTTTTTATCATTTAATTTTTGAGTCTTGATTCTTCATAAGGAGATATCACCTCAGCTATAATTTTCATCTCCTGTTATTTCTTCCTCTTCTTTATTCATCAAATCAGCAATTCTTGTAGATTATTGTGAGCTTACATAATCCATTTTCATGTTTCTATGTACTGTTTTGTTTTTTTTTTTGTTTTTTTTATATTGTTGCAGTTGTATTTCCATTTTGGAAACTTAAACAAACTCTTTTACCTTACTGTATTACACATCACGTTTCTTTGCTTGTTATAAGGATAAACTATAGTAAATGGAAGAGTTTTTACATTTCTTGCACAATGTGCTCAGCAGTTTTTTGGACTGGTGTGATCTGTGGCTCCTTGGCATAGCTTCTAAAGCTGAAATGGTTTTTGTCGTTGTTAATGTAGAATCAATGCTCTACTGTCACAGTTACTTCATCATCTGCCCCTTCTACGATGGGATATAGAACGAGTACAGTCTTTGTTTATGCTTACTGTAAGAGTTCGAAGGTCATCCCAAAGAAGACGGTCTAGATACATTGGTGAGTGCTCTGTATTGGCAGATATCTCTCTAGGCAGTTCATAAATGTTTATGCCAATGATTTACACAGATACTTTTCCCTTTCAGTACCTCTTGATTGTTCAGCATTCCATTCTTCGTTCCACATTTCTGGATAATTTTTTTAACAAAGGTTTAATTACTGTGGTTTGGATGGGAGGTTTATCGATGTCAGTTACATAGTTCTGCTAGATTGATCTCTAGTTTGTCTAACAGTTGTTAAATCGTCTTCCAATCATGGCGAGAGATGTGATTCGAGTGTCATCCATATTTGTTGCTCGGGTACAGAAAAGGCTCTTTGATCATCGACACAGAACGAAAGGTATGATTTTCCTTCATAGTCTGGGTGATGGGGGAACATTTTACTTGACTCTGAAGTTGTCCAAATCCTTTCTACAGTTGATTAAAAGAATGCCATTAGTCAGAGCTTCACCCAACCTGTCAGTATACTTCAGTGCTAGATGTGCCGAATTTCGCTATCAGAAAAGACAGAAGAACAGTTTGAAAGGTGAGTCTTGAATATCTGTCCATTCTTCTGACTCCTGCTTCCTACCAGTTCATGATTGCATCACATGATGAAACCAAGTGCTATTCTCATCATTGTGGATTGATCAAGAGCCTGGATCAAGAGAGATGTTCGAGGTTTGAGGAATAATGACATGTGAGATGGGTTTTTTCAAACTGGAGATAGGACAGACATTGTCAGATGATAATTTTCCCCAGGCAAAAGAAAAGAAAGAAAAAAGTCTTATCTGTTGTCTGGCTTTTATGTTTTATACGTTGAAGATACTTCTAGGTTGGTGAAAATAGATCATTCTTTGTATGCTGTCATTTGTGTACACCTCACAGCTGCTCTCTCGTATGCCACTCCTTCGCTTTAGTTTGGTGCGACTTAAAGGGACATTCTGTGCTAGGACAGCTGAAATACGTTACAAGAGGCGACAGAGGAGGATAAGAGGTGAGTTCACTGTTTGGAACAATCTGATGGTTTGTTATTTTCACTTGACAAACATCTGTTACGGTGTTGCTGTTTGTACATTCTTGGTGATAGAACCCTGTTCATATCTTAATGCTGATCTTTAGCAGTGCCCTCTTGCTTCAGTATTTTTCTATATGGAAAGTTGTTCGATGTCAGCAATGGTGGACTTTGCACCAGAAATGGATTTGCTTGAAATTTTGCTCTTTCTTGTAAACATAGACTTTGGCTTTTGCTTTTCATGCAGCTTCTGAACCGCTGCCCCATTCTTCAATTTGATGTCCCTCGCCTGGAGGTTCATTTTTGCAATCGGGCCAAGGACATACGGTTTAAGCTTAGACGGTCTAGATTACTTTATCAAGGTAAGCCGCTCTTTGGGCATTCGTTTTTTCCTTGATTTGTGTTAGCATCCAAATTTGAGTCCAAATTACATGGCATTAATCTAATATCCTGACAGCTCACAAATCGTTGTCCTGTACTTCGATTGGATATTCAACGTCTTAAGGTCATTTTCTGTCAGAGAACTGCTGATATCAGATTTAAAGCTAGAAGAGCTAGAATGCGAGGTAAGTGAATTGAACTCTGGTTTTCCCCACAGTTCTACCCACACTTGTCTTTTTCAGTTCTTTTGTTTTTGTAATTTGTCATGTTTTGTTCTGCTTTTTTGTCCAAGTCTTGTCAGTTAGATTTTCCAATGCAACCAATCTCATCACAGGGCCTGGTTAGGGATTTTCCTAAGTTTACGCAAGCAGACACTTGATGTTTCTTTCCTACTAGTTGTGTCGGAGAATGCCTATTTTGCAATGGTGGACAGATAAAACTAAAGCCTTGTTTTGTGCCTGTGTTTCACGTTGGAGCTATCAGAAGAGGAATCTGAGAGTGAAAGGTAGGTTGTCATTTTGTAAGTTGCCCAATGAGGGGCTGACAAAGAGTCCTGTCAGTCAGGTAATACTGAAGTTTTCATAGTTCAGTTTGCTGTTGTGTGGTCAGTACGATTTACTAATTGTAGACACCTGTGCTATCCTCTCTTTGCCTTTCATTACCACCAGCTTTTGAAGAGAGTACCTGTTATGTGCTATGACATCAGTCGAGCTTCAGCTCTGTTCAGGTATAACACAGCATCTCGAAGACACGAAGAGCGTAAGAGACGAGGTAAAAGGCAATCTGTCAATCCTTTCACTATTTTCCTTTTATCGCCACTGCTCATAACTCGAGTTAATCAAAAGATGGCTATGTATTAGAAAGTTATCAAAATATTTAGCTTGTGTGTTTGTCGATCGGTTAATGTATCTTTACAGTTATTTCGCCGTCTCCCTTTCTTGTGCCTTGACACTGACAGAGCCGTGCACATATTCTGTGCCCGTGTTGCAAAATGGAGATTTCGTTCAAAATTTGCTCAGATGGCTGGCATAACAAGTATGGATTTTTGTCATATTTTATAATTATCTTATTTTCATGTTTGTTTTTCACTCTCCT
>JBBPCV010783708.1:0-10520 GCA_037974505.1 Plocamopherus tilesii
TTATGTAACATAACAATACTCATGCGAACTCTCACCCTTATATCATTTTCTTCAAACCTTAATGATTTTTTTTTTTTATACTTATTCTTGTCAGAGGTTGAATTTGATATACAAGTCATATTTTGTCTAGATATTTACTGTGTAATCCTTCTAGCATCTTCTCAGCAAGATGTTTCTATAGTACCATTATTTTTAGGTGTTTTTTTCTTTGTTTTGTTTTCTTTTCTTTTCAATCTCTGCTTTGATATGATTATAATGCAGCTTGAAACAAGTATTGTGTCAAGACTAAAAGTTTCAAGTGTGCAGTGGTCAGTCAACAGATTTTTGTTTCATTCCTGAAGCATTCAAATCTATTTATTGCCCTATCACTGAAAAATCATATATATAAAAATTGTTCGTCTTAACCACTTCCTCATATGTTTTCATCTAATATCACAATTTTGTTTTTTCTGTTAATAAATTGTTACAATGTTTTTATAATGACAATGTACAAGATATGCATCTGTGTACAACCCCTTCCCCCCCTCTCATACACACATTTTTATTGTTAACACTTCCCTTCCCTCCTCTCCCCACCCCACCACTTGAATAAAATTGTACTTTTCATGATTATGGTATTGAGATTTATACCGGATTGACAGAATGTGAGACAGGATTTTCATACCCCTTCTTTATATACTTTTTAAAAATGGTATTGTACAACTCAGAGGTATAGATGGTTTTCAGTGGTGAGGAGTATTGCTGACTGCAGTTCCTTAAAAGCTCTGGCAGTTTCGTCAAAAATGGAATAGTCCCTGAATTTTTGTTTCATCTGTTAAAGATTTAATAGGATGAGTCTGATAATAAAAATTAAGAGTGTGACATCTCATTGTTTTGTCAACATCTCTTTTTCTTAAGAGTTGGCAAAAAATAACATTGGTTTGTGTTTGTAAAAAAGGTGTAATGCTATAGGTAAGAATTTGCAATTACAATTTCCCAACAATTTTTTTGTCTTTGTTGAAATTGAAAGTTGTCAATTGTTATCATAAGTAGCCAGGCATTAGAAGAGAAACAGAGACTGGTTCAAAGAAAATTTTGGAACATTTTAGTAAAGTATTGTTTTTTCTATGTGATAAATTCAACAAAACTCCCCCCAATTTCTTAAGCCCCCAAAACTCCACACAAAAGCCCAGGTTGTGTCATGCTAATCTGTATTGGATTGATAGCATTTTATTCCTTTTTTTTGTTTTGTTCAGGCTTTGGTTGGTAATAAATAGAAATGTTTTCGTTAGTGGGACCTTTTTTACACACATTTTACCCTTCATAAGAATGAAACTGTATGCCTACACCACATTCTGAACCAGTCATTCTTTGACAATTTTTTATGGCTTTACCCTTTTGTGTGGCTGTCTACAGAAATTGGTATTGTGTGTGTGACAGAATGCCCATATTTGTCCTTGCAGGTATTATCACTCCTACAATTGCACCTCCACCTCCTCCACCTTCTACCAGTAGTGGCAACTCACAAACTTTCCAAGTCCCTGTTGCTCCTACCAAATATTTCCGTTGCAATGTCTGTGGAATTATAATACGGCACAAGAACAACATAAAGAGGCACATGCGTCGACACAATGGTGACGTTTTTCAGTGTTCATATTGTCAGTCTACCCATACTTGCAAATGGCAGTTGCAAAAGCATTTAGAATATAAACATGGTATTTATCCTGGATATGAATTCATGCAGTCAAATGAAGATGATAATGAGGAAAAGGATATGAAGTTTATGACTCTGGCAAATGAGGGAGAGGACAATAAAGTGATGCAATTGCTACCTCAGACAGATGATAAGGATGTTGATGATGATCTTAATGAAGAAAGCCAAGACACACCCACTTGAAGTACAAGAGCAAAAACCCAATTAAAAACTAAAAGACATGACATTGTCTTTTATTTTCAGTGGTGATTCTTAATTCTAATGGCTTGAGTAATCATCTAAGTAATCATCTTGTCATCATCTTGCCAGACTTTGTGAATCTGCCTTGTGATTCATTGATTTGAAGTAAAGTTATTTGGACTTCATTTATGTTTGGAAAAAGAGAAGGCTTGTAGATTCTGCTCAATTTAAATTAAATACAAGCAACATGTATCAAGGGATAAATTAATGGGGAAAATCAAGCTAAATACTTGAAGAAAGGTCATATGTTAAATAAAAAAAAAAAAAAAAGTAATAAGGGCTTCAACACATCAAAGCTAGTATCTCTTTTAAGTTGAGCATAAACACAAGCTTTCTTATCTTTTCCAGATCCTGCCGTTGCCGGCAGTGGTGGTGCTCCTTTGCACAAGATGTGGTCTCAACATTATAGCCATCACCCTCCTACTACTACTTCTACTACTACTACTGGCCCCCCTATCACTGAAGTGAGCAAACCTGTGCTTTGTTACTCTTGTCCTGTTTGTGGTCTGCAAATATCGCATCGGAAAAATGTGCGACGTCACATGCGGAAGCATACTGGAGAAATGTTTTTCTGTGACCTCTGTGACTGGAAAGGAACTTGCCGTTGGAAAATGCAGAAACACAGGGAGAAAAAACATGATATTCCGATTATGGTTTCTCCTTTGGGAGAAAGCAAAGTTTTTGGAATGGTTCCATGAAGTGTCAAGGCGACTTTTACTCATTTTATCTCTGGACTCTGCATTGTTATGTCTCTCACTCTTCTCATTTTTTTTTTTTTTTTTTTTTTTTTAATAAATAAATCTGAACCATGTTTATTATCAATTTTGCATCATTTTTGTTTCTGTGCATTTTTGTCAATGTAAAGCTTTTATATCATCATGTCAAATAATTCCTTGGAATGCTCATGTTAACTTGCTATTGAAAGGAAACAACTTGATAATATGTTTGTACTTATAGCTCATTTAATGGTTGTTTTGAAAAAAAAAATGTTGATTTTTGTTTTGTGTGTGTTTTTAAAAAATGTCGCTAATTACCCTGTCTCAATATTTGTAATCCATTTAATTCAAATTGTCATTATTAGGAATTTGAATTAATGTGAATTTTGCCCTTCATCATGTAAATAGTGTTTCCAACCTATATATATACTTTTTTTTTTGGTATCAATCTTTTGTCTGTGCATTGCAAGCCCAGAGGTTTTTAGTGTTCGAGGATGGGTTTTTCTGTTGTTTTTTGTTGTTTTTGTTTTTTTGCTTTCTACACTACTTGTTCTCTAAAGGCCCTCTGTAAAATATATAAAAATACACAAAGGACTTTTATTAAAATTGTTATTCCTTAATCAGTACTTTGAATGACACAGTATTGAAAACCGACCTGTAATTTTTCTGATGGTAATTGAAAGTTTACCAAAAATTATAAATTTTATCCAAAGGAAATGATCCTGTCCTAAGAATACTTGCTTTGAGGTGCGAGTATGAAGGTCCCTCCCTAGGGATTTGCTTTACACCTCAATAGCTGAAACACCACACTGCATGCTGGTGTGAATGCCTCATTTTATCACTTAACACACATTCTGTTCTGTGAAATATCATCATACACAGTTTACTTTTGCCTTGTTCAGACACTCTTCCTCAATGAAAGTGTTCTAGAGTGGCATGTGAAAGAAAAATTAATCCAAATGTACAATCGATCATAGATTTTCAAGGTCTAGTTTTGAATTGGTAGATCCAAGTTCTTACATAGTATACAATATATAGATCTACTTTGAACAGGTCTTTACACTTGATTTGGAGAGAATAAATCAATGATAAGACTTTTATTATGTTGATCACAACAGCAATCTTTTGAAAATTTAACGGGCTCGTATGCTATGAGAAATAAGTATAAAAGGTTTTGGTCTGAGGGAAAACAATGATTTATCAGAATATCATAGGAATCATCCTGATCCAGGTGTTGGCTTAATAATTTCCTTTATTGTTGACAATAAGCAATGTTGAATTGTGCTGTAAGGGGGGAAATCATTTGTGATCAAATAAAAAAAAGGAAAGTATTTTGGCCGGTTTTTTTATACTTTTACTTTTGATAAATTGGACTAACCACCACAGTGTGTTGATACTTTGGGCCATAGATAAATATAGAATCCGTCTAGATTCTTATAGTCATTTTTGCCGAAGGTTTTTTTTGTTTTTGGTTTTGTTTTGTTTTGGTTTTTTTGCATATTATAAGGAATTTAGTTTTTGTGATAACGCACAACGAGCACAAGTACACCACCAGTCCTTCGAGCTATACTCCATGTGAACCATTTTTAGCTCCAACTAAACATTAAATTTGTGCCACATACTCCTTAGCTTTTGTAAACTTGAATAGGCTGAAACTTCCCAGCATGTTCTCTTTGAGACAGTTCCGTTCTGTGGCTAGGTTAGAGAAGAGTATTTGATGTCAGTTGAAAAGAAAAAGTCATGTGGAGTAATGTTTAGCACTCTTCATGCCCAGACAATTTGTGCTAGGGATCTGTCTAATAAATAGTTGTTGACTCAGAAATTCCCATCCATTGTGGCCCATTGAGCTGCACTGTCTTGCATTTGTGTCGATTTTACTGTTATGTTATGAACTTGAAAGATTGATTGATAAATGAAGGTACCATTTGATGTTCAGTAGTCATGCACATCATGCAACCAAGACTATTTAGTGTTGACTTAATTAATTGACCTGGTAACTTATGATTTGATTCCGATATCACAAATAATTTTAGACAATTTGCTGACAATATGCCGTAAAGTGTTTCCAAACTAAACTGTAATTGATTTAAGAATAAGATGTCTCAAATAAGTTATATCATTTCTGACAGTATGTAGAAAATAAAATACTCTTAACAAAACCGTTTTTTTTATTTAAAATATAAATTCTTTATCAGGAAGTAACAAATAGAATTTCTTCAAAATTTGAGAATCATCTTACAAAATACATTTGGTGCTGTATGAAGAGAAGAGTTGTAACACATCAAACAGATTATTAATGCTTTTAAAATAAATTTGGATTTTAGTTGTTTAAGAGTTAATTTTAATTTTAGTTATCATTACGTTATATAAAAAAATTGAAAGTTAACATGAAGCCCATTTTCCAAATTTTGAAGCAAATTTTTTTTGCAGAATGTTATTTAAAAATAATTTTTTCTTTATTTTGGGTAGCCATGTGATTCTTCAAATTGTTCTAGTAAACTAGTAATTTATATTAGCATGATACAAGAATATAGTTGACAGAACTATATTTGTAGTAATTACTTTCTCAACCCCTGATTATCAGTTTTAAGATTTTATAAGTATCATTCTTTTGTCCAATTGTTTTGCTCTGGTAGAGACCTTTGTTGTTTTTTGTTGTTGTTGTTTTTAAAGTTTTATTGGGATTTGATTTTTTTTTAATATACAACTGAGCTTATCTGACTTTTTACATATTGTGTAAATATAACTGCGCTACATTGACCAAATGTCAGAGAACATCTATGAATGTGTAAGCAGAATATATATATTATCATTGTCTTGTCTACAGTGTCATTAATTATTACCCTTTTTCATAAAAAAGCAGGCATTATGCATTTTCTGAAAATAAATATTTTATTTTCCTTGCTTGTTTGAGGTAAAGTGGAATCTGCTTAATTCAAACTCCCAGTTAATATTGTGCATGTGGTCTTCACAAAGACCTTCGTTTTTTTTTTCCTCAGTCCATCTTCTCTTGCACCTATAGCATTGAATTATACCTACATGTTGCTGGCTCATTAAATGCTGCAAGATCTAGCCAGGCAAAGTTAAGCCTAGATCATCATAGCAAGTTCTTGCTTAAATAAGTGATAGATCCATGTGTCCGTATTGCATAAAGGGTAATTATTATATGTTTAGAACTCAACAAAATATTCCAGTGTTATGTAGGCTTACTATGAATCTAAAGTGCATAAATTTTTGGCTAGAAATTATTATGATCTTGTGAAAATTTATTTCATTTGTAGGTGGATTTAGATGGTTTGTTTTATCAAAATTTTTTTTATAGATACTCTAGAAAGGCAAGGAAATTTTTATTTTAAGTGGATTCCATTTCATATTCAATGTGTGAATGTTATAGAAGTTATGAAAAAATATAGAAAGATCATTAGCTTAATACAAAAAGATTTAAGGCATATCTATTAATTTTTTCCTACCAATCAATGTTTGCATTTAATTTACTGAAGGTACTTTCTTTTTCTTTTCTTTTCTTATATTTCATTAGTTTCTTTTCTTTCCTTTTAAGGCAAAGTCGCCAATCTTCTTGTCAAAATCGGTCTTACTGATAATGGTTTTTGGAGACCAATTGATAGTAATTTTCGTTTTATTATATATGTGGTTTTTTCCTTTCTCTCTCTCATTCATTCTTTCCTTTCTTTCTTTCACTCTTTCTCTCTCTTTTTCATTCTTTCCTTTCTTCTTTTCTCTTCCTCTTCTCTTCACACCTCTGTTGCTTCAGACCTATATGGAAGACCAGTGCACAAACAAGGTGGTCTTTTATAAAGCCGCGAAGCAGACTGAGACTCATACAGGTTTATTGTAGACTGGCTGATATTGGTGTCATTCCCTCCCTCAGTCCCGAAAGGGACAACCTTTTAGGAAACGTGCACTGTTTGTCCTAATGTCAAAAACAATGTGGAGGATGCTCTGCTATTTAGGGAAAAAAGTCATAAATTTAAGTACTAATGATGGTGATATATGACTTTTTATTAACACAGCATAACTTGAGACTGAAAGAAATATAGTCATGCGTGTATGTTCTGAATCTTATTTTTTGTCTTTTGCAATGTCATTATTTTCTCCTACATTTTTTTTCCTTCTAAAAGCATTCATGAGCTTCTCCTAAATGTGGCTCAAAAAATAGGGGGATCCCGTATCTACAAGCCTGCCAAAGAGTTCCTGTGGAATACCTCCGGGGGCCAGGGAGCTGTTGATTTAAAGAAAGCCATTGCCTCGAAGTATTCCCTGCCGCTGCACGATGTTTTATTGGCCAAATATAATCCAGAGACATTTCAGTGGCTAGTACTGAAGGACATACCCCAGGTGAGTGATATATGATGAAAATTATTTAAAGTAGTGGTACTGTATCCGTTTGAAATTTATATTTTCAATCAACACCAGTTACTTGCAGATAAGTCACTCACCATCTTCGATGTGAATCAAAGTAAAGTCTATCTAGATTTATTGTTTTTTTTTAGAGTACTTCCACTTGATGGAATCTTTCTTTAATCATAACATCACTATTTCCTTCTACATGTTGTAGTTGCAGTTGTGATTTACCGAAGTCAAACTGTATTATGTATGAAGTTATTGAAATAATTATTGTTTTTACTGTTATTTTACTTTTTATTGTTGCCTGAAGAAGGGTTTAAACCCGAAAATTCACTGTTTTGTTTCGTCTTTATAGTGGAGACTTTTTATTTATTTTATCCTGTTTTTTATTATGCATGAAGCTGATGCTCTTTTCAGTTGTTATTATAGTTATCAGAGGTCTTGATTCAAATTCTTGTTTTCAGAAATCTAACAAACCCAAGGGGAAAAAGAAGGGAAGTGGCAAAACCAATATCCGCCAGGCACCTTACTATGTCCAGGATGGAGATGTGATAGGAGTTAAGGTAATTGCTCATGGTGCAAGAAAGAGATACAGTTATGGTTTCTTTTTTACTTCATATAAATGAATCTTTCATCCTTGGTAAAAGATTTTTGTAGTTATAACTTTTACAAGTGCCTGCTTAACTAACAAAGGTATTATCATTTGTGATATTAGCATATTCATAAAGTTGTAATTGCTTTTTAGAATGAATTATATAAGTAACTTGAATAAAGAGATATATAGTCTAGCAAAAATGAATTCCTTTCAAACAATACAATTCATGTCTATCAGTCCCTTTTTCAAAAGATTTTTACACTTCTAGGGGCAAGCCATTAAAAACTGAATGCATTTTTTTCTCATACTTTTTCCATTTTTTGAAAAATGATGAATTTTCTTGGAAGTGAAACAAATACTTCAAAGTGATTCTTAAATGAAATACTTGTTCTGTGGATGAATTTCCTTTCATCATTAAAGAAAATGAATTGAATGAAATGTGTCATATTGCAGATCATTTCATCAGACAAAGGTTTCCTGGATGTAGAAGACTTTTCTACTCAGGAAGATATTGAAAAAAGATTACAGTTACTGAAACTAGCAGAGGAGAAGAAGCGACTGTAAGTCCTATTTCAATTTTATTAAAACAAAAAAATCAATATATGGGGAAATAAATGCATGGTAATCAAATTGATATGTTGACTTGGTCAATATACTATTAAAATCTTTTGTTGAGATTGTCATGTTTTACCCCCTTAATTGTCCTTCAAATTTTATTTCAAATTATTTCATCTGCTTTAGGATGAGCTTCTGCTCAGTGTCTAACAGGAAGGCCATGAGTTAAAAATCACAACTCCTTTGCTGTCAACATAGATTGACTACTGTTAGGGCTTATTGGATGCAGTTGTATTTTAATAATAATAGATCTTGCAGGTATAGAGCAAAAAGAGCAGCACGTTTTTGTGATTAAAACACTGGCAAATGTGCAGTCCCAAAAATCATTTTTAGAAGAATTCAAACCTTGAAAGCTATTGAAAATACATTTTTTTTGGAAATTCTGATTTTAGAGAAGTTTGTGAAACTTTAAAGTCCTTGTTTTCACAAACCGACTTTCAGAGATAACTATTTTTTTTATACCAGTAACTTACATTCAATCTCCACAATTACTATACTTCTGTAAAAGCCTCTTTGTACATCATATTTCTTCAATATTACTTTCAGTAATCTCTTTTTCATGGACTTGTATTTTTAAATCCTGGACAATAACTGATCACATATCGTGACGAATTAATTATATCCTCTTTAAGTCAATACAATTTTTCTGTCCCCTGGTGTTAATTTTAAGCAGACTCCACTGTTGTGTTCTTCAAAGGTGAACTTATGAAAGGTGCTTTGGGGGTAAGGGGAAAGAAAAGGCTAAATAATTTTCTTTATACTTCTGATTAGAAATGGCAAAGCAAGAACTTTGTCTCACTTGTAACAGAACTTTGACTCTTAGTTTAGTTACAGACAGATACCAGCTGCATGTCCTCTCCATGAACCTGACAGAAACTTGTGTTGAAGCATGCACTATCAAAAATGTCTGTGTTTGACCATAGGTGTTCGGCATCTGTCTGTATCTACCCTTAGTGCAACATTGAATGAACACTTTATTATTCTGTAAGTTTAAGGGTGGGCCCAACACCAACGGTTAGACACCAACTTTTAAATATAAAAAATATATATAACATATTACTAGTATAAGAAAAACAGCATTCATCTCATACTCACACTCAACATCCTCAGGATTCTAAAATTTATAGCTTGCTGCTCTTCATAAAACTAAGAATTTAAAACATTTTTTTTTTCAGACGTGAAGAGAAAAAGAACATGCATTGGATGGACGGATTAACGAGTCACGCTCGTCGTCCAGAGGTTCCACTAACAATCAAAGTGGAAAAATTCTCCTGAAACTGTGCACAAGTGCAATGCAGATTTTAAATATTCTTTGCCAGAGAAGACTAATTATGAGTATATTTGTTTTTATCCATGTTATATTTATTCTTACCACAAATTGATGCAAGGAAAGTTGTTGGAAAACAAAGTAAAGCAAAGGGGCTAGTCAGAAAACCAAGTGATGCAAAATGGTTGGTTGGAAAACAAAGTGATGCAAATCAGTTGGTTGGTTGGTAAACATAATGATGCAAAGTGATTTATTGGAAAACATGATGCAAATCAATTGGTTGGAAAACATAATAATGCAAAGCGGTTGTTAGGAATTATAATGATGCAAAGCAGCTGGTTGGTAAATGGTGATGTCTAGAGGGTTTTATAGAAACAAAATGATGCCAAAAAGTTGGTTGGGAAATGGGAGAATGATGCCAAAAAAATTTGGTTGGGAAATGGGAGAATGATGCCAAGAAGTTGGTTAGGATACAAAATGATGCAAAATGGAAAATAATATTATGGTAAAGAGGGTTTTCAGAAAACAGAATGATGCACAGCGGCTGGTTGGAGAATAAATTTGTGCAATGATGGTTGTTGGAAAACAAAATGTTGCAAGAGTAATTTTTTTTGTTTTTTTTTGGTTTTTTTTTTCTTTTCTTTTGTTAACGTCATGCTTTAATGTTCAAATGATCATCAAATAAAAATGCATAATATGAAACACAGTGTCATTGATATATTATTATTTGTTAGGATTAGGCAATGTGTGTATTATTATCTTCAAATTTTAAACAACTATGCTCATTTGTCATTTTCCAATGCAGAAGTAACAATAGGAATGGAAAAATTATATGATCTGTAATAACTTCAAGGTAATGGATAGAGGGAAGACAAATAAGAAGACTTAATAGGACGCCTTAAAAAAATTTTGTCGACCAGTGATTAGTAGCAATGAATGCCTATTAACATTAAGAAGATTTTAAACAAAATCTAAAACATATAACATTAACATGTAAATACTAGCTTTTAGCGGCGCGTTGACAATAAT
>JBBPCV010783819.1:0-10511 GCA_037974505.1 Plocamopherus tilesii
AAAAAAAAAAAAAAAAAAAAAAAAAAAAAAAAAAAAAAAAAAAAAAAAAAAAAAAAAAAAAAAAAAAAAAATCCATACCAATACGAACATTTTTTTTTCTTCTCAATGGCCTTACCCGGAGGTGCTGAGAGGGTTTTCCTGTTCTGCTTGCACCAACCAACAGGATGAATGTTGGGCGATGTGATGTCACACCAGTAGTCATAGACATCTTCCCAACCATCGAAGTGAATCAGCACTTTGTCCCCTAAAGTGTCTGCAACCGAGGCTACACAGACTAGTGATGAATTTTTCTTATCAACAGCTTCCAATTTCATATTCACTCGAAAAGCTGACGGGGTAACCTGAAGTCAAGTAGGTAAAACATATGGTCAGTCTCGCAAAAATAAAAGCATTGTCTGAATTCAGAGTCCTGTAACCTACAAATCACATTGGCAATGCAATAATGTCATACAAAGTCTGATGCAAAATAAAACATCGACCTCGAGTGAAACGACAGTAGGACTATAAATAGATCATTACAATGCATGTTGTGACTTTTGCTGTTGTTTCATTATTGATGGAATATAGTGGCTAGTTTATCTACTAATCAACTCTTTGGAGAACTGACCAAGTTTGTAGCAATGCCTGTTTTACGGACTTTCAGTGAATTTTTATTCTGTAGCAAAGAAAATGTTAGTCAAATGTTTATACGTTTCATCTTTATATGCGCTCTAGTAAAAAAATCCTTTTCGTTCTTGGGTGGAAATGCAAAGGGCAACAGCAGAGAGACTGTAAAATTTGACAAAATGATCCTGGAATACCAGCAGAATTTCAAACAACGCATTTTAGGACTTTCAATCGTTTAAGCCAGTGTGTGTAAGAAAGACAGAAACGACACATCTACTTTCTAAATTGCATGGTCAACCCATGAGATATTTCAATTCAAAATGTAAGGAGAGCTATGGGAAATTTTTCATGCTCATATATACCAAAACTTTGAAAATGAATTTGAAATGCTGCCTTCATTATTCAGCCTACAAATATATTCTAGGCCATCATGAATCGTATTGATTTGACTGTCACTGCTACTTGCTTGTTTCCTTTTGCGCCATGATAATGTTGCCTTGTGTTGGGTGTAGAAGAGAGGAATGTTATGTATAACAAGCCATTTATTCATATACCAATGTAATTGCCAAAGATTTGCCAGAAATACATAATGTTGCCTTGTGTTGGGTGTAAAAGAGAGGAATGTTATGCATGACAAGCCATTTATTCATTTCTTTATACATATACCAATGTACTTGCCAAAGATTTGCCAATTTCGGAAATACAAATGCATATTATTATCTTAGATAAATTTAAAATTAGAGCAAAATTCATTGTTGAGATTAAAAATGTTAAACAGTCCTATTAAAACTGAAATTTCATTCCGTATAGTAAAGTGAAAATATTTTGACTGCAACACAATTTGTATTTCAACTTATCTTCCAATACTTACTGATGCTGGTTGATTGGCAAAGAGATGTTTGGGTGCCGCAACAGCTCGCATCTGCTTCAAGTATGTTGTCCAGTTGAATTCTGAGATGGCAATACCTGAACAAATAGTAGAGGTTAATTTCAAAATACTTTGAAAAAGTATTATGACAATGTTTCCATATGAACATCAATGTTGATGACTGAGAGAATCATGCTTACCACAAGCCTTAAAAATTAGCCATAAAATCAAATACCTTCATTAATGCCTATAGAAGATCAAATATGTATTAATATTTATAAAAAAAAACCCAAACCCAACATTAATGATTTTACTCACATTAATGATATTACTTATTGGATGAGTTACATCAGAAAAAAAGTAAAAATGTTGCAGTTAACCTGCACTGTCTGTAACATACTTAAAGACAATGTGCAACTGTAAATTCGGATTGAAAGTCAAATTGAAAACTGCAGGAAATACTGAACTGTCCCCTTGGGCTGTTGAAGAATTGGTTCCATGGTCAAAGAATCGTACTACTGGCACCGTAAAGTGATGGAATGCAATGAGACCTTTAACAATGGTTTGACAGGGTATTACAAGGGCCATACCTTTTGGAGGCTGTAAAGTTTTTCCATTCTTCTCAGCCCATCCAACAGGGAATATAAAAGGTGAATTAGCATTGACCCAGAAATCATAGCACTCTGAATAGCCATCAAAATGCAGGCGTAGTCGATAGCCAGCAATTTCAGCTACGCTCAGAACACAGAAAAGTGCTTGGTGCTTTGGATCAATTCCTTCAAGTCTCATTCTTAACTTGAAGCCATTAGGTGATGTGGGAAAAGCCTGAAATGGGTTAGGGATAAGGACAGAGTGGAAGGGAAGAGCTTTTGTTAATGCGCCCACTTGGTTCAATGAACTAAAATTCTATTAAAATTTTTGACTGAAAAATAACCGATTTTTTGTCATCTCATATACATAGTTTATTTAAGTGATTCCAAATGTTCATGCCTTAGTTATGGACACCCATTTTTTTTTTTTTTTTAACTCAGTAATCCTCATAAACATAATTAAGAGTTTATTAGTTTTGTGTACGTCTAAGAGCAAACAGATAGCAACAGAGCATATTTTAGTAATATTCATTTAACACAGAATCTGTGAGTTCAATTAAAAAAAAAAAAAAAAAGAAGATGAGAATAGACTGTAATGTACTATGACAGAAGGACTATTTCTGTCATGATCACTATTGGTATAAAAGACAAAAGACATTAATGCTTCACTGTACACAAAAGTACCTCTTTGAACACTCGTTTTGGCGCCCCCGCAGCTCCTGTCTCAGCCAAATAAGCATCCCAGTCAAAGGACGGATTCTTCTTATCTGAATATAAATGGAATCACATTAAATGTCAATCAATTTGGAATTCTGACAGATTATTTCATCTCAGACAATATGCGAAAGAAATAATATATTGAAAATATTTCTCTGTTAAATAACAGGGAAAAGACAATGTTTGAAGTAATTTTTAAGACTGTGTTTAGTATTCTTTTTCTTTTTTGATCAATTACATCAAGTATGTTTTATTTCTAAGAATAAAAACCTGCTTGTGAAGAAATGTTTGTTTTATTTCAGCCAGTAAACAACCAATTGATAAACTCTTTTGTACACTGTCAGGAATAAAAGAAACACTGTGACCAAATTCCCGGTTTTTCGGGAATTCCCTTACAGTCCTGTTTTGACGAGTTCCCAAAAAAACAGGAATGAAGAGTAGTGAGAAAATGACATTATAAGCTATAAATAGCTAGCCAATTTATGCTAGCCTTAATTTCTTTTAATTTACTGCAGAACACGTCTTTTACAAATGGTAGCCTCTTTAGAGTAAATAGAAAGTCTTTGGTTAATGAAAAATATTCAATTTTATTCTTTATGAAGAGAGTGCAGATAGGGTGACTTTAAAGGGAAATATGAGTAGATCTAAACTCTTTACTGTACAACAGGTGATGGAAAACTTGTCGGGTGATGAACAAATGGACTTCAATCTAGAACCAGATCTAGATCTAGATGAGGATTATATTAATGGGGATTCTAGTAGTAGTGGGGACAATTTGAACCATTTTAGTGATGAGGAATGTGATATATCCATGGCACTTGATCTAGAGCCAGTAGGCTTACGTACATGGGCATGGTCCTACAACAGGGGTGGTTTAGGCCTAGTTGCAAGAGGTAATTCACTATGGACTTATATTTTTATTTGGGAATACTGACAGTAGACTAAGGTAGGACCTTTATCAAGTAATTTGACTAAGTTTCACGTATTACTGTCAATTAGTTTGCATGCACCAGCCATTTTAAGACATACACAGATGTTTTAGCACTTTTTACTCAGGAGGCCAGATTATAGGTTCGTTTTGTGGAAGGGAACCAGGTCTGACAGGGTTAAGTCAATAATCAATCTTAAACAGGCTTATAATTCAGCTGAAAATCAAAACAAAGACAATATCATACCTTCTCCACCTCCAGATCCATTAGAGACATTGGTTTCTCCAGAGGAGCTGAGCTTTTTCTTTCCTTTCTTCATGCCCATCACAATGCCAGACATCATAGTCTGCTTTCTATGCATGTTTTTTCTAGGAGATAAAAAGCAACAAATTTAAAGTTAATAAGTTATCTTAAACAATGGAATCACTGAATAAGCCAATGTCAAGATTGGATAAGCTCTTATTTTATTATAATGTTTTCATTATAGCATTACATATAAAAGACCATGGACGGCTTAAATTAAATGATAATTAAGGGTATTCTTTGTTTTCTCTACTGATGTTCAATGAGACAGTGCTACTGATGCAAATCTGTTTTTATCCCTAGACATGGATTTGAGAAATATTCCTGATGTAGGATTTAGCATGATCTAAGGTGATTGGGCTTTTTTCCTTATCAGCCTGGATCACAAAACTATGAAACCTTTGCACCACAATTATGTCTACAATAAATAATTATCATTCACACCCCCTAAAAAACAAAACAACCCCCCAAATAAAAAAAACCCAACAAAAACCCAAACAACAAAAAACAACAAACAAACCCCAACAACAAACAAAAACAAAAAACCCCAACAAAAAACAAGTAAAAGGCAACAACAAAAGCCCCACAACAAAACAATAAACCAAACAGCTTCCCTAACACCCCCCCCCCCCCAACCAACAGGTGAAAACAACAAAATACCCCTTGAAGTACTGGCAACATCAGTGCTTTTTATAAACTTATAAATGAAGTTGAAATATTACAAAAGTCATGCAATGGAAGTTTTTCCAAATATTTCAGTTTAATTGGCCATATAGTTATAAATGGTCAAAGTGTAAGATCATGCTTTTATTTCACATCAAAAGCAAAGTTGTTTTGAAACAAAACCTGCTTTCTGTAAGAATTTGTTCCATTTTGTCATTCAATTATTAAAGTTAAAATAGTACATTTAAGAAGCCAGTATTAAACTGTGGAAATGTCTCATTCTTCAGCGTCAAAGTCCTGACTGTTGTCCAACTCTAAATAAAGTCATCATTGTCTGTCCAAGTAGTTTAGTAAAGGTAAGTTATGTCTTTGTGGTAATGGCTGAAAATTATAAGAAATGCAAGTTTCATACTTCTATCAGATACTGTATGCACAATGGTTGGAAGTAGAATTGGACATTTGTCAACTGGTTACCAAAAATGTTACAGTTGTGTCCCTTTGGGTGCTGCCGTTGATTTTCCTCATGTAGTCATTCAATGGCAAAGTCCTAGACTGAAGACTACTCATAGACATACTGCTGTGTTATTTAATTCATGTCTTTATTATTAAATCTATCATTATCTATGTTGGTATAAATTGGTTATCACATACCTGTGGAGAAGCTGAGGGGTCAACAAGCTGCTTTTAGAAAGAACAGGTTTTGCACAGATCGGAAAACTTTCCCTAGGATTATAGTTGAATAATGTGAGGAATGGAATTCACCAGTAATCACCAACTTTATCGACTTTGAAATGGCCTTTGACAATGTGGACCTGGAGGTTTTGTGGAAACTGATGTGCCATTATGGAATCCCAAAGAAAATATTCAACTTGGTAAAATTCTCATTTGAAGGAACAAATTCTGGAGTCTCCTGACGATCAATTATCAGTCCTATTTTAAATCTACACAGGAGTATGACAGGTGTGTCTTCTTTTCTTCTTTCACCTATGTAGCCAACGACTGGATAATGAGGGAAAACACCAACATTAAAAGAAATGGACTTCATTGGAAAAGGGCAGAAAAGGCACACATATAACAAGAACTTGGAAAGTAAAGATGGAGGGAGTGAAGAGGGCATAAGTTAGGAAAACCCCAGACACCACTACCACTACTACCAGGCAAACATTGCTGTGGAACCATCGTGGAGCTCGAAATAGAGGGACGCCAAGGAAAACATGGAGAAGATGCCTGAAGAAAGACAGAAAGAACAGGGTTGACTTGGCCAGAACTATTAAGATGTTTCAAGGCAGAGAGAAATGGAAATCCCTTGAAGGGCAATAGGGAAGATTATATGTTTCACTTTTAATGGAGCAATTGCAAGTGAGTGAAATAATGCTTAAGAGACCCCTAGGTCAAAAGAATATACAATTTTCTATTAAATTTGGGTATTGCTTCATTATCCATCATAATCCACCCTTCATCTTAACTTTCCTCTGGTCTTATCTTCACACTCTCTTGATTTGGTCCACCAAACCAAGTCAGAGATTATAATTATGATGGTGACTGTGCATTTGATTTCAATGATTTGGACAGTGCAGAGACTATAGCTGCAGTGTGCTAGAGCTAGCACCACCCAGTTTTGTGATTGAAAAGTCACACAATCGTTGAAGAAAGAGAGAGAAGAGTAATGCATACATCATAAGTGATTGACAGGTGATTATGTAATTTGTCAATAACCATCAGAAGGACAAGATGGGCATTTGTTCTTAAATCTTACATCATCAGTTTAAAGTGAAACATGTCTCACATTTCTTTTGTTGGATTCTATTTGGCATCAGTACCATATCATGCATGACTAGCAGAATGTTTTATGGCAAAAACGACTTTCAATGATTAAGTAGAGGCTGAATCATGATCAGTTAGCATGCACCTGGCTGAAGTGAGACAGAGTCACAGCACACTTAATGATAGTGGTTAATATAGAGAAAAATTGGTCAGAACAAAAAGGTGTGCATTTGTGCAAAAAGTGCACTTGGAAAGCATGCACTTGAGTGCCTTCTACACTTGCCAATAGTATCTCCTTGTATTTATTTTATTCATTATCATTAATTGTTTTGGTTTGGTTTGGTTTTTTAAGGTGGCTATGACACCAATCTGTCGCAGTCTTACTACTGCCACCACTGTTTCTACCGCAATGGCTATTACATGTATAAAGAACATATTACATATATCATAAAGTCAACCACCTCTATCATTTCATCTTTGATTTTGTTAGTTTTATTTATATTTTGTTTCCTATCATTGCCCTTACAATGTGAATTAAAGTGCTCCCCTTATGTTCTTTTCAATGTTTTGCCACAATATTTATGCACAGAACTGGCACAACGAGCTTGGTAAATGGTTAGGTACACGTATTCAAGCCCTAGCCATAGACTCTGGGTCCAAGACTGAAATAGATCGTAACCTTAGTAAGTCTTTTATTATTATTATTATTATTATTATTATTATTATTATTATTATTATTATTATTTGTCTTTTGTAATGCAACTGTGCATGAAAAAATATTACGTATATAAAGAAATGAATTCAATTTAGCATTTTAATTAAAAATTGTATAATATAATCAAATCATTACCATTATCATTTTAAGAAGTAAGTATAATGTTTTGTTATCGATGGATTGTTATTAATCTGTTTAATTAGTACATGTATATGTCATTCATTTATTTTATAATTATTCTCTATACCATACATGTTTAACATTTTACAACTCAAGACCCACATCTGATGACTTTACCTTGTCTCTTTTGATTCTTTTTTTACATTAACAATAAGACTAAATACCACCTTTTTTTATCTGAAGGCCATTTTATCATAATTCTATGCACCAGTATAGTGGCCATACTGTATTTCTAGTTCTCATAAGATGTCTTCAGGAGGCTGTTATTAATATGTTTGATTGATTTGCGTCATTCATCTATTTCATAATAATTCTCTCTAAAACACATGCTTTTAATTTCATTATTCAGTCTACTATACCTTCTCGTCACTTTTTTTTTTGTTTCTTAATTAAAAGTAAGATTGAACATCAGTCTCAAATTTTTTCTTTTTTTTTTTTTTTCTTTTTTTTTTTTAATCAAAAGGTCACTTTATGCAGCAGAATAGATGTCGTACTATCTATCCAGTTCTCATAATTTCATATGAAACATTTCGTCTTCATGCCAAAGTGTTACATAGCGGAGAGGTTGGCCTCTTAATCTGTGATGAGGTATGCTATATGATATGTGGATATGACATGTATATAGTGGATTCCACATTAGACAACATTGCTTGAGATAAACATTCACTGAAAATAATTTTTCATCATTTCTGTTTTTCCTTCTTGTCTTCATAAAATGAACAGCAGCAGATAAGCAAAGTAATATAATATAGTTCACAATGTGAAGAATAGCATTTATTTTCATCTTCCCTCCCTTTGAAGCATCTAAGACAGGATAATATAATCTAGGCCTAAGGCTAACTTAACCCAATATTCAAAATACAACTGCAGCCCACTGACTTCATAAATTACACTAGATTAATATCTAATAATTACAGTCTGTTTGTAGACCCATGTTTGATATGAATATAACTCCTTGATGCATTGTATTTTGGATCAAGTTCCTTTATGTTGAATAAAGTGCAATTGAGTTCAATTAGTGTATTATTAGTATTATGCCTCTGATTTAAATTTTAATTCTCTTTAAAGAAGGGAAATATATATTTATACAAGTCATATTATTTTTATTATACATTATTTCTTTCTAGGGTCACCGTTTGAAAAACTCTGAGAATCAGACATATCAGGCCCTAACAAATTTGAAGACGAGAAGAAGAATACTTTTGTCAGGAACTCCAATTCAGAATGATTTGCTAGAATACTTCAGTCTGGTTCATTTTGTGAACCATGGCATATTAGGTAAGGTCTTGTATGTAACAGTTCTTAATATTTGTTGCTCCTATAAAGGTGAAACATTTTTTCAATAAACTGTGGAAATATTGGTAATTGAAAATGATAAGTTAATGCTGTTCGGAGAATGTTTTCATTGAGTTGTTAAAAAAAAAATTATGTGTTTTAAGGCACAGCACAGGAATTCAAGCGTCGCTTTGAAACACCTATTCTGAAAGGCAGGGATGCTGATGCAACTGATGAAGACCATAAGAAGGGAGAGGAGAAACTTAAAGAGGTATAATTTGACATTTCTAAAAATTATTGAAAAGATATATATCTTATTCAGATCTTTACCTTGATGTTTTCCTATACAATCAAAATGGAATAGTCCAGGGTATGTTTGTTTTGATATTAATTTCTTTTTCAGCTTTAGTTTATGCTAATAGTGAAGATGTTATTAAATAGTACAGTATACATTGTATAATCTTTCATGATAGCGTGGTACAGGAATACTTAGGCTACACTAAATACTGCTCATTTACCATTGCCCCACACTTTGCACAAGAGGGTGTCTTTTCTCCTTTCTTCACTTAGGTGTGCTGTGATTTCATTAACCAGATGATCCGAGGTGTAATTTTGAGTCTATTGTTATACAACTTGATTGTATGTCTGTTCTTTCATTGCCTTTGTGAGAATCTTTTAAAGCTTGACATTGAGATGCAAATGGTTTAGTGCCAAGGTTATGAATCTGAGGGCTGTATTGTGTGTGAAAATTCTTTCTCATCATTATTGTTTCTAACAGGCCCAGTGAAAAGTACCGGGTTAATAAAGGACTGGTCTGAGAGAGGGTTACTAGAGGGGTATTTTAAATAGAAGAAAAAATGTTTCACAAAAACAGTAGGTTATAGCGAAGTGGGCTATAAGATGGCAGGTTTTATAATGGTGACTACTGTATTAAAAATACTTAAAAGTGCAAGTAATGCAAATAACTCTCATGCAAACCTACTCTTTAAGAAGCCATATCTTAATTATATAGAGATTTAGGATTGTTTACGTTCTGGATGTCCTGTTTCTTTGGTCAAGCCTTAATAATTGAAAAATATTTTTTATTTTCTTTTGGAAAAATTATTGACTGCCATGGTTTCAATTTCTAGTAGAATTTTGTATCTGATCACCATGTACAGTGTAGCCATAAGCTACTGCTACTATGATCATTTAAAGTGTAAGCTATGAATTAATTCATTCTTGTGACTTGTGACAATTGTCAATGCTTTGATCTTTGTTTTAAAGTGTAAGCTATGAATTAATTCATTCTTGTGACTTGTTACAATTGTCAATGCTTTGATCTTTGTTTTGTTATTGTTTTTTCGTGTATTTTTTGTTGCCTATTTTTTTTTTTTGTGTGTGTATTTTCTTTTCTTTCTTTCTTTCTTTCTTTCTTTCTTTCTTTCTTTCTTTCTTCTTTTTCTTTTTCTTTTTTCTTTTCTTTTTTTTTTTTTTTTTTTAAATTCATTTGTTTGGTTTTGTTTCTTGTTTTATTTTTTTATTTAGTGGGGATTTGGTGTTGATAATAATATTATATTAACTAAATTAACATTTTTTCACTTGATCAAAATAAGACTAAAGAAAAAAAAACTATGTTTCACGACCACGCCAAACGCCCCCGATAAACATTCAAGTAAACAAAGATGGTTAGGAAGATCAGAGCTTGATTGCACGCCTTTCTTTCCTTTTCTCCCCTCGTTGTCTTAGACTTTCTCTGTGTCTTTGTCTGCCTCATTATTTATATTTCTGCATATCTGTCTGTCTTTTTGTCTGTCTGTCTCTCTCTGTCTGTCTGCACCACTCTTCTCTTTCTCTCTCTCTCTCTCTCTCTCTCTCTCTCTCTCTCTCTCTCTCTCTCTCTCTCTCTCTCTCTCTCTCTC
>JBBPCV010783930.1:0-10509 GCA_037974505.1 Plocamopherus tilesii
ATTATTATTATTATTATTATTATTATTATATTATTATTATTATTATTATTGTTATTATTATTATATTATTATTATTATTATTATTATAATATTTGCTGTTGCCATTATTATTTCTTATTTTTATCATTATCATCATCATCATCATCACCACCACCATTATTATTATTACTTGTATACTTATTTTCACATAAGATATTGTTACTGCTACTACTACTACTACTACTACTACTACTACTGCTGCTGCTGCTGCTGCTGCTACTGCGTATGCCACCGCTATTGTTGTTGTTTGCTTCTTATTTTCCGAAGTAGTACAAATCTTTGTATACGCCAGTATTTTGGTGGCCTGCTGTTTTTGTTTGTTTTTGTTTGATTGTTGATGGTTTGTTTGTTGTTGGGTTATTTGCTTTTTTTTTTGCCGTTATTTTTGTTTGTTTGTTGTTGTTTTGTTGTTGTTTTTTGGGGGAGGAGGGTTGTTTTGTTGGGGTTTTTGGTTTCTCTGTTTGTTGTTGTTGTTTTTGTTGTTTTGTTTTTTTATGCATGCTCTTTCTTATGAATTAACTACTTTGTTAGGATTTCCATCTTTTTTCATCCCTTTTTCTTTTAACAGTCGTTTGTCTTAGGCCTAATGACCGTAAAATGTTTTTGAACACTGGAAATAAGGATTGTTTATCGGATTCAAAGATACAGAGATACACACTCATGTCTTCATCCTCTCTGCTTGTAGCAATCTGTTGTCGGCGAAGTCTGTATTCTAGGTCAGATATTAATACTATCTATGACTAGATGGTTTTTGGGTAGTGTGATATCTCTAGCCTAAGGCCTATTAATAATAAATGTGTCTCCGTTTTATGTGTGTGACGTAGTGAAATATTATTCATGAAGTAATAGTACGAATAGCTAGGGGTAAAGTTGTATTACGAAGACTTCCGCATATTATACAAAACCGGAAGTACAAGGAAGGAAAGAGAAAGTAGATGAGGACTATGCTGTCCTAGGAAGAAATACTGCTGATGATTTAAGTTTTCCTCTTGTCCAATAGACCAACTCGGTACATCTGATTTTAGTGACATCTATATATCTACATCTATAACCATATCAACAGGAACTAGATCTAGTTCTTCTCTAGATCGTTTTCGAGAATCGTCCAAGTATGGAAATCGATCTGTTCGAACCCAGTAACGATGGCCCTGGCTTTGTTGGAATCCGATTTTGCAAAGAATGGTAAGTTGACATTTTTTTTACTAGATTCTAGATCTAGATCTAGATTAATAAGATTAAATTAAATAATATTTTTTGTGAGTAAGTGTCATTAAAAAGATTTTCCAAAGCTATATTTTATTTTATCGAGCCACTGCCGTTAATGTAAAGCTAGATATAGATTCTATGTCTAAAAGGGATTCAGGGTTTTTCAGTCACTTCACTTCAGTCAGGTTAAAAATGCAACCCTTCCAAACCTCTGCCCCACATTCTGGACCCCACTAATCACTAAACTAAATACAACGCTTTGGATCTAGATTGCTCTATTCTAGATCTAGATCTAGAGATGAAGAACAAATTCAGAAAATAAATGAATATAAAAAGATTTAAGTATTGGTCTTCATTCAAATTTTCGGGAGGAATTCCACCTGGTCCAGCAGGCAGGTTTCTTAAACAATACTAGAATACTGAGAAGGTAAACTGAAGTGAATCTTGGTTTTATTAGAATATTATATTAAAGATGGAGGACCAGGTGGAATTCTTTCTTCCAAATTTTCATATGCATTCCAGCATGGTGGATTGACAAAGTCAGCATAAAAGACTCTTTGCAAATGTGTAGGCCTATGACTGTATTTCAAATTCAGTTCTTCACATCAGATACAGTATACCTATCAGGTTGCTTAGGGTTAGGATTATGATTTCATATATCAAGATTCTAGATTTAAGCTTGATCTAGATAATGATCATTAAGTACTTGCTTACTTTAGCTGCCTTAAATAATCGAACTGTCTCCTTGTCTCAGCCGTTGAGATATGAATTGAAATGCTCGATGCTATTTCTCTGGCTGCTGGTGATTGAAGCATTGGAAAGGCTATTTCCCAAGCCACCGGAGACCAAAGAATTCTCTTCTCTGCCCCTCAGCTCCCCATGGAGCAGAGGCCATCAACAAAAAACTTTCCACTCCTGGGCCATTCTTTCCGGCTGGACCCATGTCTTCTGCTTTTTCATCTCTGCCTCTGTCTCCCTTTTCCATGTCATACGGGCCTCCTTCTCACTCTGCTACCTTGAGGATTCCATGACAAGCTTTTTCTGGTGATATTTTCCTTTGGTTGCCTCAGCATATGGCCTATCCATCTGTCCAAGCCAAAATGAACAAGGAATACGAAAGGCTTTTTCAATCTCCCCGGCCGCCGATGTTTGTGACTTCTCTTACAACTTTATTTGCATAATTCTGTGGTGCAATGCCATAGCCTAGTGACAATTTTTTTCGCTTTTGAGTTGTTTTTTGTAGCTTTTCTTGATCAGCGTAATGGGTAGTATAGTGTGAGTGAACCGTTTTTCAAAATGTGCAACCGTTAAGGAAGTATGACGGTGGTAATTTGACATATTTATATGACAGTCAGTGTGACTCAGTATAATGCCATAGTGACATATCCCACTTTCGTCACTTTGGCCTTAGGCAAAGGTGCGTTGTGTTTTACGTTCGCGAGGGCCGACAAACGTGGACCAGACGGCGGCATTAGTGAATGGCGGCTTGCTGATCTCTCTTTTCGTGATCAGCCAACTCAGGCTATTTAATTTACTATTCACTTATGTGTCTGCTTCATAATAGATATTTTAAATGCTAAAATACTCATTTCAAACGATAAAATGCACGTTTGTGTGTGTGTGTGGATGTTGCAGTGAAAGACAGAGAAAGTGAAGGTGAATTGCATTGTAGGGAGAGTGAGAGAGAAAGAGATAGATATAGATAGATAAAGAGAGAGAGGGGAGGGCGGGGAGAGTAAATATAGAGAGAGGGGGGAAGAGAGGGTAATTGGCAGAGAGGGATAAAAAAGAGAGATAGATAGACAGATAGGGGAGGCAGAGAGAGTGGCCGGGGAAATAGCTTTTTTACGGAGGCCCATACCCGCAGCTGGGGGCATTAACACCGAATTGAAATAACTCCATATCTCAACAGCTTTTCATTTGCTGACCCGCAGTGGGCATTGGACCCATGGACAGGATATAATAGATATTGCCAGATATTCAGTTCTTATGTATTATATTTAGAAATAAGATCTTAATCTAGAATAGAAATATAGAATAGACCATCTGCTTATATAGATCTCTAGATCTAGATAGACATAGTAAGTAAGAGGTGGCAAAAAAAAAATTATAATTAATATTAATTTCTCAAAACCATTTATAATAGATTTATTTAAAGGTCATCCATCTTCTTATTTACTTTATCTTTTACTACAATGTATACAATGAAATATATACAATCTAGTTTTTTTTTATTGTAAAACTATCATTTTTATCCAGCTTTGATTAAAAAGAGACTTTTTTGAAATTTACATGTCGCATTATGGTTCGGTGAAAATGTAATTATTGATTTGGTAATGAGATTTCTTCTTCTTTTTTTTTTTTTTCTTTTTTTTTTTTCCCAATGTCAAAACTCATCATCAATTTCAAAGCAAACACTGCAATGATCTTAAGCCTTCCTGTTGGCTTTTTGCCGTCAGACTGATTTCAGGATTCACCATTTTTGTATCTTTGTCCAATTTTGTTCAGGGTAGATGCTAATAATGCATTAACGCACTTGCTTTTGACCATTGTGCAGTGTAAAGAACACAGAAGTAAAGAACCCATTTCTTTGCCCCACTTTTTTCTCTCTTTGTGTCAATAATATTTTGACGCAATTAGCAAACATTCGATAGCAAACTGACGGCTGTAACGAACTCCTTTTCGTGCCCAAGAAATCTTTTTCCTTCTTATTCACGACTGAAGTAAGGAACCAGTCATTTCGAGACCGACCTCAGTGGTGCGCAACCGTCGTGCCTTGATGGCATGTTTTGAGCTCATCTGTCCAACACACATTTCCGGAGACGGTCTAGTTCTAGACGGTGGTGATTTATGATTTATAGGCCTAGTTTAAATAGGTCATAGATCTAGTGATATCCCGTGTCTAGTTGTTGTAAACGTGATCACAAGGGTACATTGTAGGACTACGTATGTGTTCTGAATCTTACTACATGTGCATCAGTAATCATTCAACTTGAGTTCCAAAAAGCGACCGTCCTATTCACTATGAATACTATTACTATAACGCAAATAGTGTGTATGGGAAAACTATACATTTACTCTATGTTATGTATACTGTCATGTACAACTGAAATAAAGAACTATTTGTATTGCCCAGGCCTGTTTTTATATCAGTGTTTTACTGTATTTGTTCAATTAAAATGATTTGTATATTTTATAATTTTATATATGAATGATGTTTCATTAATGGTATCTGGTTTTATATTTGTCTATCAGTAACAACATGCTGTATCCAAAAGAAAACAAACAGGACAGGATTCTGCTCTATGCTGTGAGTAATAATGCATATATACATATTATGTTGTTGGTAAATTAGAACTCCTTTAGTCAATACCCAATAGTTTTAATAAAATATACGCATGATAACTGTTAGCAAAAGACATTGTTAGGTATATTTACTTACTAGCTATAAATATATTTCATGCTGTCAATCACATTCTAATCAATACTCAACTTCAACTTCTGACTGATCTAAGGAACCAAATTCCTTTGTTTGAATTGACTTTTCCTAGCTTGTATTGACTATAGTGATGTTGGCCTCACCCAATGTCAGTATATATCTGGACTGCCATCTTAAAACATTTATTTAATAAGCATATTTAAATTAAATGATGGATGGACAGCATCTTGTCTTTGGAAAGGGTGTTCAAAGAATATTGATTACATGATCATCCAAATAATATACAGAATATACATATACATGAATACAGAAAACATTTTGGTGATCGTGTTGTCAGTCACTTCTTCGGAGCATTTATGGGCATTTCTTAGTCCAGATTTAGACCTCTTTGATTTTTTTTTCTCAGGAGCTAGATTATACCAAAGACCAAATGTCAAGTGAAAGATGTGAAACTCTACATGATCTGAGAATTTGTGAAATATACCACAATGCCAGAATACTGCTCCCTACTTCCTTGATAGAGGAGCACAGAAATGAATTGAGCATGGCGGTGCCATGTTGAGCACCTTTTGTAAATTTTAGTAAAATATGGATAGTTTACTCATGTCATTGATTATGAAATTATCCATCTTATTGTTCAAGTACTTAAAGAATTTGCTTTATTCTAAGCAATTTTTGTTTCCTTTCTAAATCATTTAATGTCATTTATTTCACCTTTGTATACTTTTGTTAACTGGGGTTAAAAGCTTTTTTTTTTTTTTTATCCCATTCTACCTTGTAGTGTTTAGGGATTCGGTTCTTGACTAAAACATTTCTTTAAAAAAAAAAAAGAAAAGAAAAGTAAACTCCCATCACTCAAAGTTGACCTGAGTAAATGCAATAAATTGTTTCAAATGAACCCCTTCCCTCAAAAGAAGAAAAAAAAGTACCAATCATTACAAGTAAAACATATTATGAAAAGTTAAAAAGGAGCGATGCTTCATGTCAGTAAGTACGCAAACATGCAATCTCACACACACACACACACTGTCTGGTATTCTAAAATTCTTGAAATTTCTCCCTGAATGCAAAAAGTTTACTCTTCTTTCTGTTGCAGTGTCGAAATTGTGATTATCAACAGGAGGCTGATAACAGATGTATTTATGTCAATAAAATCATGCACGAAGTAGAGTAAGTAAAGTTATGCATGGCTTCTAATGTCATGTTGAAACTGTTTCTGTTTTGTTCCTTGTCATTTGTTTTGGGGTTTGTTTTGTTTTTTTGTTGCTGGTTGTTGTTTTTTTTTTTTGGGTGGGGGGGGGTGTTGTCAGTACATGTATTTTCTTTCTTTCTTTGTCAATATCCATTTTAGCTTTCGGTGTACAATTTTCGGTGTATAGTGTTTAAGTTCCTGAAATGATCCTTTTCCAGTCTTCCCTATCCTGCTGACATTTTCTATGATGGATAAATTTTTATTCTTTAGAGCCTCTTTTATATATTCCTCCCTCTTTCTACGGGTCTCTCTTTTGGTTTCTTGCCTCTTAAGCATTGTATACTGATATAGCTATTCTCTCATCATTCATTCTGTTGACATATCCAAACCATCAAAACTGATTTATTTCTATAATTTTAGTTTTTATATCATTTACTCTAGTTTGGTCTCTTATTGTTGTATTTCCTACTGTCTAAGGTCCGCGTTTCACAGCCATAAAGGAAAATAGGACAAGAAACTGTGTTGTATACTGCCGTTTTGGTATTTGAAGACAATAATTTTTTACCAATGAAAGCCCTTGATAGATGATTATAAACTGCTGTTGCCTTTTGGTTTCTCAGGCTGATTTCTTCTCTTACTCTTAGTTGATCCTTAGAGTTAATCATTACTCCCAGTTTTTTGTAACTTTTAACTTGCTATAGCCACTCTCTACCTAGTTTAAGATTTTGTTTTTTGGTTTCTCTATTTATTAGCATTAGCATTGTTTTTAGGTTTTGTTTTTTTAGTTCTTTGCATTGATTTTCATTCCTCTATTGCTTAGTTCATTGTTTAGTATACAATATTCAATATACAATCTTTTATATTATAACTAAAATTGTCAACTTTGTATTCGCTGTTTTTTTTTTCTTGGTGATCAAAAGATTTAGAAAAGAGGTGTGTTATGAGGTGCTTTTAAAATATTTCAAATATCTCACTTCTTTTAATAGAAATATGTAATTTGTTTCATAAAATTCTTACAATAAGGTTCTTACAACTTAAACTTCTTAGACCAATAAAGAAGGCACTGTATTAGACTTATGGACTAACTGAAAGGGTTAGTAAAGCCATGGTATATGTCTCAAATCAAAGTGAGTTCATTGTTTAAATAGGTGAGACCATCATTGAAATGGACGTCACACTTTTCACATTATTTCAATTCAAGCTTCTCGTTGTGTAATGAATTCCTTTATTTATAGATAGCATATGTATGTATTTTCTTTTGCTCCCCTCCTCTGTTAAAAGTTCAATGAATTTTTGCTTTTCAGTGAGTTGACTCAAATAGTTGGGGATGTTACAGCAGACCCCACTTTGCCTCGTACAGAAGATCATCCTTGTCCAAAGTGTGCCAACAGGGAGGCTGTCTTTTTTCAGTCACATAGTACAAAAGCTGAGGTGAGTTAGATTCAAATTAACATTTTGAATAGTCTAAATCCTTTTTCAGTTTCTATATAAGATCAGGGTCTAAATGAGAGAGATTTTTTTTTTTTTACCACCATCAGATTGCTATTTATAGATTTAAAATAATAAATGTACTTTGACTGCTTATTCTTTAATTGTGTCAAGTTCCGCGCACAGAAAAGATTGTGTTTTGTTTTGTTTGTTGTTGTTGTTTTTTTTACATTTACACAGTACTTTTTTTTTTTAATGGGAAGAGATTTTCAAATGAATTTGCAAAGCAGGAAAAGTGTTGTTATAGTTATATCTTCAGTTTTTAATGTCTTGTCAACATTTCTTTTTTATTTTACAGGAAGGTATGCGTCTTTATTATGTCTGCACCAATGGCCAATGTATGCACAGATGGACTGAGTGAGCAAGGCTGTACCTTCTTCTCTATCTCATTTTTGTATTTGTGTTCATGATCATCTTGTAAATAAATCATACATCTAAAAAGCATTCCAGATAGTTTCCAAGTTTGTTTTTATTAAATATGTTCATCATGTGTGTTATTTTCATTTCCTTTGGTGCTGTGTTCACTTTTTTTTTTTTACTTTACTGCTGTCATCTGAGGATTTCACTGACAAAAGAAATTAGCAGAAGTAGTAACACCTATATTGATTTACAAGCATTTGAAAAGAGATCATAAGAAAACCTTGTATACTGATAAGCCAAATCAACAAGCCGAGCTCAGTGACACAATTAATATGTATAATTAAAGAAATTTACACATGCCCTTTATCTGGCTTTTATAAGGGCTATAAAATCATCGGTAGTGTTTTCATTAACATTTCAAAGTTCTGAATTTTTTTTTTTTTGGGGGGTTCTATTGTCTGAAGACTGATGGACCTCCTGGAAACAACTAGCAACCACTCAACATTGTGTGGGATGAATTGTGGGAGGAAAACAGGATGCCATTAGTTCATTTAATTATAGTTATAGTAATGCATATATATATACATTAAGCATTTCCAACATTCTGTGAACATATTGTTCATATTGGATAATATCTAAAGCATTGCTTTTTAGATTGATTGTAATGTTGTCTGGTCCTGGTGCTTTTCCTGTCTTTCTTTGATAGTATTATTTCCCACACCTTGATTTCAGGAAGACAATCATAAGCAGGATCATTTTTTGGGCATATAACAAACTTTTCCCAAAGATCACAAACAGAATTTCAAAGGCTCTTGGTGAAAACCATCCAAGAGAGCAAGCTGGCTTCAGAAGAGGATTTTCTACGATAGATCACATACAGGCTACAACTGATTAACCAAGATAACAGTGAACAAGCTGACTTCAGTTTTAGTAGAGAATTCTCTACAAGAGATAACAAATATGCTACAAAACAGTTTCTAAAAAATCCATTGAAATACAAGATGTCCTTTGCAATGGCCCAAGGAGACTAATACAACCAAGCATCCCTGAGGTCATAGAAGCAATCATAGAGCCATAGGAGGTTGAGCCTCTCTATGCCAATATCATAACAAAACATAACAACAGCTTGTACACCATGTAACAACATAATTATTCCAAACCTTTTAAGATAGGTAAAGGATTTCCAGCAAGTCGGGAATTTGTTGATTGTTTCAATTGAAAAAGCCAGGGAATTTTCGTATTTTGCCTTTACCACTGTGGTAAGTTGGAGTAAACGCATGGTGCAGATAACAAAAACCGTTATCGAATTACATTTATCATAAAAAGAAAAAAAAATACACTGCAAATCAGGAAAGAGCACTTAAGATTTGTCATAAAATAAGGCACTACACTACGAGACAAAAGCAATATACACCCTAAATACGATAAAGCAATATACATCCTAAAACCAATAATGGAAAACACAGTTGAAATGTATATGGATGTGTCCCTAAGCTTTATTAATTGTACGAAAGCTTTCAACTCAATAAAAATAAAAACATGACGAACTGTCCTCATCGTTATTATTATTATTATTGCAAAAGTTCAATATTAACAAGAGAGACTACAATAATAAATACTCCAGGAGCTGTGCTAAAATAAACAAGTAGGAGTGAGAATAGATGGAGAGGCATTGCAACTATTCAAAATTCAATAAGGACGCAGGCAAATGTAATGTAACAGAATTTTTTCAACCTTTATGGTGAGAACGTCTTAAAAAAAAAGATAATCTGAAAGTCAACATTACCTTGCCAAAACTAAATTTACAACATTAAAGAAAGCTATAGAAGACTGGAAAACATCCAACAATAAAGTGGGCTCATTGCTAGGAAACAAAGAAGACATTGGACATCGCAAACATCTGTCAAATTTAGCACTAAACAAACACACACAACAAAAAGAACACAAAGCAGAAAAAAACAACGAAAAACAAGCAAAGAAACCCAACAACAAACAAAAACAAGTACCAACAAATCTACCAACAAGAAGCCCCCAAACTAGCCAGAAACAAATATTAAGAAACAAGCAAACAACCTGCTTAAGACGGCAACCAAGAATCAAAACAATAACAAACAAAAACATGAATGAACCGTCTCAGAGATCGCTGTGTGGGGGCAGAGCTAGATCCACGGAGAAAAGAGCTCCACCTTGTTTATACTTCCGGGGATTTCATTGGACAATGCTGCCGGCAGATTGGACACTTAAGCAAACGTTAAACTAGGCGGAAAGAAGAGGGTCGGATCTTTCAGCTTGGCTACCCATAATTGCTATGGGACACAGCGGTGGGACTCCCGAACTTAAGGGGCCATCGGCCGTAATACATCGTATTATTCTGGACAATGCTTCACACTTGATTTCATCCCCGTAACATTAAACATTGCCGCCGCTCACAATGGATCCAGGTGCCGGCGGCCTATAAGATATGCACCCTGTCCAGAGCTTTTGTCGGACCATTAAACTGTCCCTCGCCATCTGTTTTTATTTCCTCTCGCTTCTCACTGACCATCTCCATCGTCACCCACTGTTCCTGGTATCTCCAGACCACGTGGTCCTGTTAATCTCTTCACTCGCCACTCTCTCAGCCACATTCTCTCTCTCTCTCTCTCTCTCTCTCTCTCTCTCTCTCTCTCTCTCTCTCTCTCTGTCAGTCAATGTGTCTGTCTCCCTCTCTCTCTCTCCCTCTCTCCCTCTTCCTCCTTCAATCTCTCTCTCCCTCCATCTCTCTCTCTCTCTCTCCCCCTCCCTC
>JBBPCV010784041.1:0-10509 GCA_037974505.1 Plocamopherus tilesii
AAGTAAAGTTAGTCTCTCAATAGTGACAAATAATTCGGGGAAGAGAAGATTAAAATAAAGGAACCGGAAGATCAATAGATCCATTTTTTTAAATTATCAAAATTATTTTTCGAAAGATAGATGAAAGGAAAATGCAGTAAAATACTTAATAAAGCTAAGATAGTGAAATCTTTGTTAAATACAATAAGAATGTGATCACAGTGACTCAGCGATATGCCCTTTGGACTCGCTACTGAAAGGTCGTGGGTTCGAGTCCTTTTGCGGACATTGTAATTTAACCCTTCGGCAAGGTTATTTACACAAATTTCCTCCGTTTGCGGCGCTGCTCCTGCGGCTGACGCTCGGTTTTCTATGAAAAACCAAGAGACAAATTGTCCATCACGGATGAATTCTGGCATTTTTTCTCCTTTCTGGTCGTATAGACCCTCTGTAGACAAACACCTTCGGCCGTTGACATTCATTGTCTCTCAAATGCCCACGAGCCAGTAGAATTTTAACCTTGCCATGGACTATAATTCCACGATCCGACGTGAAATGTTGCGTCATTTAGTTCGCTTGTGATTGTCCTTGGCGGTCGTCCACAATAGAATGTCAGCCTATCACTCTCTACGACCAATCTTCATCATTTCTTCAGACAAGAAATCTTCAGTTATTCTAGTCGTTTGTGTGGCATATGTATTATCTTCATCGCTCACGTGGCGTTGTGTCTCTTTGCTTTTCAGCCTCGTGTGTGAATGATGTCAATCAAAAGTAAATACGGTTTTCGGATACATTTTGAGAGGGGATGGAATTGAAAAGCTGGTAAAATCAGGTTTTGTTGAGGGAAAACGAACTCGTAGAGGACAACTTATGTCATACCAGCAAAAAAACTTAATAAAAAACACATCCATCATTGACACTAACACAGATTTTTTTAATGTTATAAAAAATGTTTAACTGTGTATGTTAAGGCAGCATGTTATTTTAAAAATTATGTATCCTGGAATTACACTCTGGCACAAATCTGAGTCTTTATCAAAATTATCACTGATTCCAGTCTTACGTTATGAGAGGTAAGAACGCATTTGTCCATCCTCACTTTGCTGAATACTTTGTTCGCAATTCGGCATTCAAACCTAGGCAAATATGCCTAAACGAGAAGTGGTTATGCAGTCATGATTGATTGGTCTGTCATTGAAATAATGAATGTGTGTACGACCTCGTGCCTACAGACAATTGACATAGTCCGTTTCAATGGAGTAAGCTCTAATATGACACTTTTAAAGTTGATGAAGGAACAAAGTTGGGGAATAGGTACTCTTTCTGGGGGATGAGAGAAACCGCTTTGGTCTTTATTCCTTGCTTCCACGCGTTTGAATATGTTGATTGATCACCGTTCATGCTGGATTATATGACTTTCAGTGGCTCTTTCAATGAATCAATCGATCAAACCATGGATCAACTAATCACTGAACAATTTATTAATCAATCAATCAATATAATTTTCAACCATCAAGCAATCAATCATATATCTATTTAATCCATCCATCACCAATTATTTGGGTGAACACCTACATTATGTAGGTGAACAACTACGTCTATTGATGTTCAGTTTGTTGTTTGATAACAGAACAGATTATCGTTTACTTGCTGGCCTCCAACAAGGCCTATTCATCGCATCATCCTCTCTCACACCAGCTGCCACCATATTTTCCTTAATTCAATCCATATTCTTTCATTTCGGTCTTCCCCTCTTCCTCTTTCCAGGTAGTGACACTTTCCTCCGTTTGCGGCGCTGCTTTTGCGGCTGAGCCCGTTTTTCTACGAAAAACCTAGAGACAAATTTTCCATCAGGAAAGCATTGTGGCATTTTTTCTCCTCTGTGGTCGTACAGACCCTTGTACATTAACACATTCATCCGTTGACATTCATTGTCTCTCAAATGCCCACGAGCCAGTAGAATCTTACCATGCCAATGACTATAACTCCAGATTCCACTTGAAATGTTGCGTCATTTAGTTCGCTTGTGATAGTCCCTGACGGATATCCACTATAGAGTATCAGCCTATCACTATCTATGACCAATCTTCATCATTTCTTCAGACTAGAAATCTTTGCGTTATTCTGGTCGTTGGTGTGACATATGTCTGATCTTCACCGCTCATCTGGCGTTGTGTCTGTCTGCTTTTCAGTCTCATGTATTACTGGCGTCAATCAAAGGTAAATGCGGTTTTCGGACACATTTGGAGAGGGGATGGAATTGAAAAGCTAATAACATCAGTTTTTGTTGAAGGAAAACTAACTCGTTGTGGTCAACTTATGACATACAATCAAAAAAACACCTAATACAAAACACATCCATCAACACTAACACAGGTTTTTTTTTTAATTTTATGAATTTATTGAACTGTGTGTGTCATAAAGGCAGCATGTTAGTTTAAAATTATGTATCCTGGAATTGGACTCTGGCAAAAATCTGAGTCTTTATCAGAATTATCAGTGGTTACAGTCTTACCTCATGAGAACTTAGAATGTATATGTTCATCCTCACTTTGCTGAATACTTTGTTCGCAATTCGGCATTCAAACCTAGGCAAATATGCCTAACGGGAAGTGGTTATGCAGTCATGATTGATTGGTCTGTCATTGAAATGGTGAATTTGTGTACGAACTTGTGCCTACAGACAATTGACATACTCCGTTTCAATGGAGTAAGATTTAAAATGACACGTTTAAATTTAATGATGGAACAAAGGTGGGGAGTAAGTACTCTATCTAGTGGGGTGAGTGAAACAGCTTTGGTATTTATTCCTTGCTTCCAAGCGTTTTAAATATATTTTTGATCACCGTTCCTGCCGGATTATATGAGTTTCAGTGGCTTATACAATCAATCATTCAATGAATCAATCGATGAGTCAACCAATCATTAAGCAATTTTGTAATCAATCAATCAATATAATTTTCAACCATCAAACAACCAACATAACATCTTTTAATCCATATTATATCACCAATTATTCTGCATATAGGTGAACACTTACGTCTATTGATGCTCAGTTTGTTGTTTAATAACAGAACAGATTATCGTCTGCAAGCTGACCTCCAACAAGGCCTATTCATTACATCCTTCTCTCTCACACCAGCTGCCCCCACATGATCCTTAATTTCATCCATATACCTTCTTTTCGGTCTTCCCCTCTTCCTAGTTCCTGGTAGTGACATCTTCCGCTTTCTCCTACCAGTGCACTCTTCATCTCTCCTCTGAACATGGCCAAACAACCTCAATCTAGATTCTCTCAGCTTGTCTCCAAACCTAGACACGTGAGCATATTCTGTAATGAGATCGTTTTTGATCCTGTCTAATCTCGTTACACGCATTGCGAGAAGTAGCATCTTCATTTCTCCTGAAGTTTTGTTAGTGCGACAGTCTCTGGGCCATACGTCATTGCTCGGCGGACAGTTGCTTAAAAAGTGGTTGTACACCCAGACCAACTGTGGTCTTCGTAATGGAGGATGACGTAGTCAGACAGTCTCCAAAGGTCTCGTCGATTCAGGGCGCCACTCATCAAAACAAAGAAACCCATGTGGTGATATGGACGAAAGCGTTGCTAGGGAGGGGAGGGTAACGAGTGTTTATTTGACAACGGACTTCACGCCCCTTCTTTGTGGCCCCAAGATGTTCACATTGTCTAGTGGTATCTTGTCTATGTACGTCCTTGCTTCCAGTTGGATTTGAGTGGCTGGGGGCCATCTGCTGCTTCTATTTGGTGCGTAAATATTAAATTGGTCTCGGGTTTTCTTTGCTTCCAGACGTTTTTAATTTGTCGATTGACTACCGTTCATGATGACGGCATGGATTTCAAAGGAATAGTCAGTCAATCAATCAATCGATCACTCAACCAATAATCAAACAATTATCAATCATTCAATCAATCAATCAATCAGTCTCTACTTTTCAATCATCAAACAATCAATCTATTATCTTTTAACCTCTCAATCTCCAACCTATCGATCTCCATTCATCCCATCAACAAACCGGATGGAAATCCCTCTTCTGGAGTTGTCCCTTTCTTGAATTTGTGGTTGTGAGTATCGTAACCAAAGTGTGATTCCATCGTGATTTACGTGATGCTATCAAAGAGTTCCCGGATATGACCAAAAAAGCTAAACAGCAGACTGGATTTATATTCCGCTGCCTGACATCTTCAAAATAGTCGGCACATCTGTCATGGCTCAAACGTCCCGCTTGCAAACATTATTCTTGGTCCACTTATTTATGAATCTGTCCAATTCGCCTTTAATGAATCAAACCTGCGACACTTCAAGTCAATTTCCGTGTTCAGAGAAGGGGGAATTTCCATGGATCCAAATCTGGTCAGTACGGTGGACATTTCCGTAAAGAGGGAAAATTTACATGGTACCAAATATGAGTACGGTGGACATTTCAGTACAAAGGGAAAATTTACATGGATCCAAACTTTATGAGCATTATGGACATTTCCGTAGAAAGGGAAAATCTACATGGGTCCAAATTTTATGAGCATTATGGACATTTCCGTAGAAAAGCAAAATTTACATGGATCCAAACTTTTTGAACATTATGGACATTTCCGTAGAAAAGCAAAATTTACATGGATCCAAATTTTATGAGCATTATGGACATTTCCGTAGAAAAGCAAAATTTACATGGATCCAAATTTTATGAGCATTATGGACATTTTTGCAGAAAGGGAAAATTTACATAGTACTAAATTTTCTGAGTACGGTTGACAGTTCCTTAAAAAGGGAAAATTTACATGGTACCAAATTTTTTTTTGTCAAAAAAAAAGACCAAAAGTCTTGATGTATTGGATTAACGGTCTCTGGGTTTTAAGAGCGCCGTGGATGGGTATATTATGTGCTGAACCACGCAATTGCCATCATGCCAAAGTTGTGGTCCTTTGCGTATGTCACCTTGCCTCTGTCGTCCAGGAATCGAATAGTGGAAGCCAGTTGATATAGTCTGATGATTTAGAGGTATGAAGTCATGGCGCACAATTGACACAGTCGTGAATGAAGTAAGCTTTAATATGACACGTTTAAATTTGATGATGAATCAAAGGTGGGGAATAAGCACCATATCTAGTGGATGAGTGAAGCCGCTTTGGTCTTTATTCCTTTGTTCCACGCGTTTTAATATGTTGTTTGATCACCGTTCATGCTGGATTAGTTTCAGTGGCTCATGCAATCAATCATTCAATGAATCAATCGATCAATCGATGAGTCAACCAATCATTAAGCAATTTTGTAATCAATCATTCAATATAATTTTCAACCATCAAACAATCAACATAACATCTTTTAATCCATGTATCACAAATTATTCGGCATGTTGGTGAACACCTACGTCTATTGATGTTCAGTTTGTTGTTTGATAACAGAACAGATTATCGTCTACAAGCTAGCCTCCAACAAATCATATTCATCACATTTTCCTCTACTACACCAGCAGCCACCATATGTGTCTTAATTCAATCCATATGCCATCATTTCGGTCTTCTCCTCTTCCTCTTTCCTGGTAGTGACATCTTCCGCTTTCTCCTACCGGTGCACTCTTCATCTCTCCTCTGAACATGGCCAAACAATCTCAATCTAGACTCTCTCACCTTGTCTCCAAACCTGGCTACGTGAGCATTTTCTGTAATGAGCTCATTTCTGATCTAGTCTAATCTTGTTACATGCATTGCAGTACGTAGCATCTTCATTTAGCCACCTCCTATCGTTTTGTTCGTAAGGCAGTCTCTAGGCCATACATCATTGCTGGGCGAACAATTGTTTAAAAAGTGGTTGTACACCCAGACCGACTGTGGTCCTCGTAGTGGAGGATGACGTAGTCAGATAGTCTCCAAAGGTCTCATCAAAACAAAGAGACCCACGTGGTGGGGTGGACGAAAGCTTTGCTAGGAAGGGGAAGGTAACGAGTGTTTATTAGGAAACATACGTTAATCCCCTTGTTTGTGTCCTCAAGATGTCCACATTGTCTGGTGGTATCTTGTCTATGTATGTCCTTGCTTCCAGTTCGATTCGAGTGGCTGGGGGCCATCTGCTAATTCTATTTCGTGCGTCAGCATTTTCGTTTTCTGGTCTTCTTTGCTTCCAGAAGTTTATATTTGGTGATTGACCACCGTTCATGATGACGGTATGAATTTCAAAAGATCATTCAAACAATCGATCAATCGATCAATGGATCGATCAAACCAATAATAAAACATTTATTTATCAATCAATCAATCAATCAACCAATATTTAATTTCCAATCAATAGACAATCAATTTATTATCTTTTAACCCATCAATCTCCAACTATTCCTCCCATCAATAACCCGGATGTATGTCGCTCTCCTGGAGTTTTATTTGTATCTTCATTTGTATTCTCTGTCCTTTCCAAAGAGTTTGGCAATGGCAATGGAGTTACCCCATTCTTGAATTCGTGGTTGAGGAGATCGTAACGAAAGTGTGATCTCAACCGGATGTACATGGTGCTATCACAAAGTTCCCGGATATGGTCAATAAAAGGTAAAGAACAGACAGGATTTAAATCCCGCTGCCTCTCATCTTCAAAATAGTCGGTACATCTGTCATGGCTGCTCCAGCGCCCCGCTTACAAGCCTTAGTCTTTGTCCACTGACTTGTGAATCTGTCTAAATCGCCTCTAGTGAATCAAACCTGCGACACTTCAGTTTGACATCCGTGTTCAGAAAAAATGGGAAATTTCCAAGGATTCAAATCTGATCAGTACGGTGGACAATTCCGTAAAAAGGGGAAATTTCCAAGGATCCAAATCTGATATAGAGTCGTAAGACTCAAACAGAAAATACTGTTCAACTGACGTTAAACCTTGCTATGAATTTTCCTCCTGATTACATACCTTACCTTACCATTCCGGCACATCAGGAATACATGAAAAATGATGTTCTTGACCTGGTCGCCTAGGCGCGCCTTTTACGTGCAGTCAATCCAGTTTTGTGACAGCCGTCCTGCGCTAGCAACACTTTCGTTTGTCCAATCCTTTATGTTGTTCTCCTAACTCGTTATTGGTCTTTCTCTGTTTCTCCTTTTCTCACGTCTTCCTTCCAGTTTTGTTTTCTCCATTGAGTTGTGTCTTTTTATTTGTGCAAAATATAAAGTTTCACTTGATTCACTAGATGACTAAAGTCTTACTTCACCCTTCGTGATTTTGGCTGTTCACGGGATTCTTGACATTTTCCAATATCATGTCGTGTCCAAGACCAATATTCTTTTTTAGTCGTTTTGGAGTAAAGTCCATGCTTCACAGTGCAATGGGAAATAAGTATGCACACTGTAAATATTTGTATCTTCATGTGTATATTCTGGCCTTTCCAAACCTTTTCTAGACTGTTCAATTTCTGTTTCCCCAAGACAATTCTTCTCCTGATCTCCTTTTTGAAGCTGCCTTCCTTTTGAAATCAGGATTCTACCTCCTCTATGTTAGAAGTGTTTAGTCGCACAGACCGGTCTACATCCTGTCAATTGTGCAAATACGATTAAGAGTCCCGTTGCGAACATTGTAATTTAACCCCTACGCAACGTTATTAACAAAAATTGCTTCCGTTTGAGGCGCATCTCTTGCAGCTGACGCTCGGTTTTCTGTGAAAAACCAAGTCACAAATCTCCCTCACGGATGGATTATGGCATTTTTTTCTCCTTTCTGGTCGTACAGACCCCCTGTCGACTAACACCTTCATCTGTTGACATTCATTGTCTCTCAAATGCCCACGAGCCAGTAGAATTTTACCATGCCAATGATCATAACTCCACGATACGACTTGAAATGTTGCGTCATTTAGTTCGCTTGTGATTGTCCTTGACGGTCATCCACAATAGAAAACGAGCCTATGACTATCTATGACCAATCTTCATAATTTCCTCTGACTAGAGGACTAGACTAGCATATTGCGTCATTCTGGTCGTTGGTGTGACATTTGTCTGATCTTCATCGCTCACCTGGTGTTGTGTCTGCTTGATTTTCTGCCTCGTGTGTGAATGGCATCAATCAAAGGTAAAAACAGTTTTCGGACACATTTGGAGAGGGGATGGAATTGAAAAGCTGGTAACATCAGTTTTTGTTGAAGGAAAACGACCTCATGGAGGACAACTTATGACATACATGCAAAAAACACTTAATACAAAACACACCCATCGATACTAACACAGGTTTTTATTTTATTTTATGAATTTATGGAACTGTGTCTGTCATAAAGGCAGGATGTTAGTTTAAAAATGATGTATCCTTGAATTAGACTCTTGCACAGATCTGAGACTTTATCAGAATTATCACTGATTCCAGTCTTACCTCATGAGAGAACGTATCTGTCCATCCTCACTTTGCTGAATACTTTGTACCCAGTTCGGCATTCAAGCCTAGGCAGTTGTGCCTAAAGGGAAGTGGTTATGCAGTCATGATTGATCTGTCTTTGAAACGATGAATTTCTGCACGAACTCGTGCCTACAGACAATTGACACAGTCCGTTTGAATGGAGTAAGCTTTAATATAACACGTTTAAATTTGATGATGTAACAATGGTGGAGAGAATGCTCTCTATCTAGTGGATGAGTGAAACGGCTTTGTTCTTTATTCCTTGCTTCCATGCGTTTTAATATGGTGTTTAATAACTGTTTATGCTGGATTATATGACTTTGAGTGTCTCATACAATCAATCATTCAATAAATCAATCGATCAATAGATGGGTTAATTTATCATTAAGCATTTCATTAAGCAATCAGTCAATATAATTTTCAACCATCAAACAACCAATATAAGATCATTTAATCCATATTATATCACCAAGTATTCGGCATGAATCTACGCCTATTGATGTTCAGTTCGTCGTTTGATAACAGAACAGACTATTGTCTACAAACTGACCTCTAACAAGGCCTATTCATCGCATCACCCTCACTCACACCAGATGCCACCATATTTTCCTTAATGCAATCCATATGCCTTCATTTCGGTCTTCCTCTCTTCCTCATTCCTGGTAGTGACGTCTTCAGCATTTTCCTACCAGTGCACTGTTCATCTCTACTCTGACCATGACGAAACCATCTCAATCTATATTTTCTCACCGTGACTCCAGACCTGGCTTCTGTGAGCATATTCTGTAATGAGCTCATTTCTGATCTAGTCTAATCTCGTTACACGCATTGCGGGACGTAGCATCTTCAGTTCAGCCCCCTCCCGTCGTTTTGTTAGTGTGAAAGTCTTTAGGCCATACGTCATTGTTGGGCGGACAATTGTTTAAAAAGTGGTTGTACACCCAGACCGCCTATGGTCCTCGAAGTGGAGGAAGACGTATGCAGATGATCCCGTCAATTCAAGGCGCCACTCATCAAAACAAAGAGACCCACGTGGTGGGGTGGACGAAAGCGTTGCTAGGAAGGGGAGGGCAACGAGTGTTTATTTGGAAACATACGTTAATCCCCTTGTTTGTGTCCCCAAGATATCAACATTGTCTGGTGGTATCTTGTCTATGTACGTCCTTGCTTCCAGTTGAATTCGAGTGGCTGGGGGCCATCTGATGCTTCTATTTGGTGCGTAAATACTTTTTGGTCTCTGGTCTTCTTTGCTTTCAGAATTTCATATTTGGTGATTGACCACCGTTCATGATGACGGTATGATTTTCAAAGGAACATTAAATCAATCGATCAATCAATCAATAAAGCAATCAATTGATCGATCAATCGATCGATCAACCATAGTCAAATAATTATGATATGAATCAATCAACCAATCTCTAATTTCCAACCATCAGACAATCAATCTATTATCCTTTAACCTATCAATCTCCAATTATTCATCCAACCAATAACCAGGATCAAAATCACTCTCCTGGAATTGTCCCTTTCTTGAATTCGTGGTTGTGGGTATCGTAACCAAAGTCTGATCTCATCCCGATTTACGTGGTGCTCTCATAAAGTTCCCGAATATGGCAAATAAAAGCCAAACAGCAGACTGGATTTAAATTCCGATGCTTCTCATCTTCAAAATAGGCAGCACATCTGTCATGGCGCAAACGCCCCGCTTCCATTCCTTAGCCTTGGTCCACTGACTCGTGAATCTGTCCAAATCGCCTCCAGTGTATCAAACCTGTGACACTTCAAGTCAATTTCTGTGTTCAGAAAAGGGGGGATTTCAATGGATCCAAATCTGGTCAGTACGGTGGACAGCTCCGTAAAAAGGGAAAATATACATGGATCCAAATCTGTTGAGTACGTTTGACAGTTCCATTAAAAAAGGGAAAATTTACATGGATCCAAATCTGATCAGTACGTTTGACAGTTCCGTAAAAAGGGGAAATTTACATTGATCCAAATCTGATCAGTACGTTTGACAGTTCCGTAAACAGGGAAAATTTAGATGGATCCAAATCTGTTGAGTACGTTTGACAGTTCCGTTAAAAAAGGGAAAATTTACATGGATCCAAATCTGATCAGTACGTTTGACAGTTCCGTAAAAAGGGGAAATTTACAT
>JBBPCV010784151.1:0-10508 GCA_037974505.1 Plocamopherus tilesii
CCCCCCCCCCCCCCCCCCCCCCCCCCCCCCCCCCCCACCACCACCCATCCCACTACAAGGACTCATCAGCATCTCAACCAAACATCACTTATACAGGTACGTTTATTTGACAGTTTAATAATTTAGAAATAATATACATAATAAAATTCCTCCTGGTGATCCAGTTCTTCAGCCTTGTGCTCACAAAGAACAACTTAAAAAAGTATTCCAAGATAAAAAAAAATACCTGATTGATAGTACATGTAATATGTTGTATTTTATTTTATTCTTACTAGAATATGCATTTTTTAACATCACTTCATATGAGTTTTTTACAAATCAAATCACCTAAGTTTGAAAAATCATGATGCTTGAAGAACAATAGGTCAAAACAAACTTAACTGTGAGTGATGTTTAATTGAAACTCTGACTCATCCAAATCTCAATCAAACATCACTTATGGGTAAGTTAATTTGATCTTTTAACTCAGACTCATAGACATGCATTATAACTCAATAGATGAAAAGTAGCAACTGTGCAGGAAAACTCTCCACAGTTGTGCTGAGAAAGTCTGTGGCAGGAAACAAATAAAAGGAGATAGTAAAAGAAGAGCATGGTGGTCTAAGCATGTCAAAATTAAAATCAAGGAAAAGAAGGAAGCTTGGAGGAATTACTTACAAACAAAGAGGCAAGAAAAATGGGAAGATTATGGGAATAAAAGAAATACCGCCAAAGAGGTAAGGGAAGATAACAGGAACAGTGGGAAGAGTTGGGAAAAAATCTCCAAGAAAGTCACCAAGGAAACTAAAAGCTGTTTTGAGAGCAATGAAGAGCATGAAAAAGCCCAATCACACAAATTAAGAATAGCGATGGAGAAATAACAAAGGAAGATGATGAAATTATAGAAGCATAGTGAAAGAATTTGCAGGAATTACATAATCCCCCAGACCATATGAAACAAGAAGTACAAACCAACTGATATGAAAGTCATAAGTGAGAGTTGTGAAGACATGGATATCTCAATGGAAGAAATCCAAACAGCTATGAGGAAAACTAAGGTAGGAAAGTGGCAATCCCTAGAAGAACATAATGTAGGGCAAAATTTAATGGAAGATGTTAAAAAGTTTTTACAATAAACCAACATGTGCTGTGAGAGTAGCTGGGAATTTATCTAAAGAATTTGAAGTAGACGTTGGAGTTACACAGGGTTGTATGCTAAGCCCCCTTTTGTTTATTATATTTATGGATTCAGTTGCAAAGGCCTGATATGAAAAAAATTAATATACGTACAGTAGAATCCTGATAATGTGTTATCAAGAATTCGTGTTAAGAGGATTGAGGGGTGGTGCAAGCTGCAAACAATGGGGTGACCAGTGGAGGTTGGGGCTACCTTTACTGGGGTTTCCTATGGAGGAGGGCATCATTAGCACGCGATGGGAACACATCAAATCTCCTACTCTAGGAGGCTGTGGTGTGTGATGCGTCTGTGTACCCTTCACCACCCCTTTCCATTTGTTTGCAGAGGCGCCTTTTTAATCTTAATTTGTGCGTGTCGCATGGCTCGCATCGACCCGAAGCTTTGTTGGTGCAAGAAAAAGTGGGAAAACTCGGAAAAAGATTACGTGAAGCGCCGGTTTCGATTCATGTAAACAAGATATAGTAAAATTTGAGTTTGTGTTAAAGATTGTTGCATTAGTTGAATAAAGAAGAAAATAAATCGGGGATTTGCGTCAGTTCCTGTTAAGGGCCAAGTTCGTGTAAAACGGGTTAGTGATAAATGAATTCTACTGTATGTGGAAACTCAAACCAGCAAATCTTTCATTGCTTTCATTTGCTGGTGATTTTGCTCTCTTTGGAAAATCTGAAGGTGCTGAAGGTGACCTTCAGTAAAGTATTAACATACTAAACAATGAATGGCAGATAAGTTTTCTTGGATGTGTATGGAGACAAAAAGGACTAGAAAATATAGTCACTTGTCCGTTTATGAAAGGAAGAAAGCACATGGAAGACAGTGCACAACTTTCCTAACTTCCTTGAGACAAAGTTCTAGCAGCATCACCAACAGCACTGCAGTTACAACAACAGCTAATGACAGCCATTAATGGAAAAGAATGATTGGGAATGTGTGAAAGCACATAAGCCTCCCCTAATGATGATGAAACAATCAACTAAGCAAAAGAGGAATGAAAATAAATGCAGAGAACACAAAAGCAAATAGAGTAGAAGAGAAACTAAAGCATACAATTAGGTAATTAGGTAGAAAAGAGATAGAGCAAGTTAAAAGTTAGAAATACCCAGGAGTAATGATTGACTCAGAAGGTAAACTAAGAGAAGAAATTAGTCAGAGAATCTAAAAGGCAGATAGTAGTTTACCATCATCTGGGAAGAGCTTTCATGGGGAAAAAAAAAAAAAAGGGTAAACGAAAACCAAAATGGCCATGAAATTTGAACTTCGACATTAGGGAATACAGCAGAGTACAAACAGCTGAAATGAAATGTTATCTAACAGCTCATTTAGCCAACATATTGGTCGGGAACGAAAAAATGTGCTAACATTTTTTCTATTTTCGGATAAAAAAAATCTGGTTATCCGACTCTGATACTTATTGCCAGGGATAAATGGTATTTTTCTTCTAAAAATGGTTTACTTGCATGACACCTTTGGTTGAAAAGTTAGATGAGCCACACTTCACACCTTGCATGATGCATTGTACGGTCGTGGCCCGCACGCCTATCAAATTATTCAGCTGGAGGACAAAGAATTGACTATTAACGAAGATCATGCAGTTAGGCATGAGCTGAAGACTATGTGTAAACAGATGTGTAAGCAGTACAACAAGCTTGATTATCACTAAGGTGCCATTATTCAATCATTATGATTTGAAAAGCCTTGAGAAGAAGCATTCAACAAGCATTGTGTGTGTGGGTGTAGAAGTGGCCACTGCATGTGTAGGTGTTCAATGAAGTAACCATTGTAAACCTCTGGGATATACAACCACCAGAGGATGGATACAATGACTTCAATTTGCTATCTCTTTATCTACTGTACTGCAATGAGAAATCTATTAGAAACCAAAACATTGGAACAATGGAGAGGCCATCAAAGAGAAAAAGAGTTGGCATCCCAGTCAACATTGAAAAGAGCATTGTTGAAGAAAAATTAAAGCACCCCGAAATACATAAGGCATGTATTGTGATACTGTTTTGAGGCTTTCTTTTATTTACAAATTACATTATATCACAATTCATAAGATCTGCCCTGATCAAATTCACTTATTCCACAATTTCATTGGGGACAGCGTGTGTCGGATATCTGGCAGTAGACTGTATATAAGAAGAGTTGTAGGGACAACTAAAAGAGAAATAATCAGAAATATAATAATAAGATTTCAAACTGTCTCATTTGAACCTAAACCACTAGATATAAGTTATACATGGAATATAATAATAAGGGGGGAGAGGGTCATTATAAGTGTTGAAATAAAAATGGAGGAGAATCCCTATAGTGGTAAAGTTGGTTAACTTTGGTGCCAGCCTGGCCTACTGCTGTATTTATGTAAGTAATTGAATTGTGGGAAGTTTAAAGGATGGCTGTATCAAAATGAATACAGAATTATTTTTAAATCCGTGTGTTTAAGTTTTTAAATCCGTGTGTTTAAGTTTGGCACCCATACAATAAAACTCTCTTGCAATTTATCTTATTCGTTAAATCTACTTCATTTCTTCACCTATAAGCTCATGGTAAAGTTCATGTCAACAAAAAGTTAAAGTGGGTTTGTGACTCTAACTCTGCTATAAGGATTTCAATTTCCACTACATCTCACACAATCCATCTAAAATAAATGGTTTTATTGGATAAAAGATAAAACAAAAGTGGCAGTAATGGAAATATTTACAAAATGCAGTGGAAGGAAACATTAAAAAGGCTGGTTGGTGTGAGTGAGTCAAAGTGATTCGGAAAGCCTTGAACTGCCATGTGTGATTGTCACATGGGATTACATCAAGGCTAAGCCCTCCTATTTCAAAGATTACCTCTGTTCTATTTTTGGACCAAAATACTAACTCCTGCCTATGTAGAATGCTGAGAAATAAAAGTGGGTGTCTCCAGGAAGTTTGGGACTATCTGAACCTAATAAATGGTCTCTACAACCAAAGGCTGTCCAACACTCAAATGCATTTGAGGTTGATTTGTTTACTACTGGGTCTAATCCTCTCATACCTGGACCTTGCCGCAAAATGAGCCAAAAACATGGCCCCCTGATCAAAAAGTAGTAAAATGCATGAATGTCATAAAATGGCTGGTGCATGCAAACTAATTGACAAAGTCAAATTAAACAGTCTTCTTCTTAAAAGCTGACAGACTGCAGTCAACTGAGAATTCTTGGAAACATGCCGAAAAGTAATTTGACTGCTAGTATATACATGTTAATGTTGTGTATTGAAAATTCTGTTTAAAATCTTCTGTATATTTCCAAGATCCTACCTTGGTATAGTATTCCTCAATAGACTGCTCACTAAAAGTATTAGTCCATTGTGCATCACCTCCTACAACTACACCTATATCACCCTTTGTTGCAGAACCATGCCCACTTCCATAAGTAGTGGCTCCAGATCTAGGTTTAACAAATGCCTCATTCATGTTGTCCTCACTACTACAAGAATCCCCACTGCTGTGGTCCTCATCTCGTACTAGATTGAGATTGAAGTCCAGTATTTCATCATCCAAGAAGTTTTCTATCCCCTGTTGTACAGTAAAAAGTTGACTCCTATCTCATTTTCCTCTCTCCCAGTGCTCGCTTCATGACGAATAAAATTGAATATTTTTCATAAGCCAGACCTTGTTTACTTTATGGAGGCTACCATTTGTAAAAAATTATGCTGCACTGAATTAAAAAAAAGGTGATGATTGGCTAATCAGTACATGCAGTTTATAATGTCATTCTCTCATGACTACTCTCGATTCCAAATTTTTTGGAAGTCGTTAGGGAATTCCGAAAAAAAAAAAAAACAACAAAAAAAAACCCAACCTGGTAATGTGGTCTGACTGGATTAAGAAACAGAAACATTGGTAATTAGTATAGAAATGACATCTTACTTCATTTTTTATGGTGATGTATGGATCCTCCTCATCCGTTGCAAACTGTGCCAAGTTGCCTATTCCATGCATCATGTCTGTTCCTGTAAATTAAGATAATTATGTATCTTAGGCCTATGAATGTATGATTCATATGTCAAATTCTTTTAATTTAAGCTGCACAAAAACAGCAAAAATTATTTTGAAAGGCAGTATAATGAAAAAAGAAATAACAGTAACTGCCAGTACTAATTTATTCTACTTAAGAATGTCATTCAGAAAGTCTTCAGAGAGAAATCAATACAGTAGTCTCTGCCTAAGAACTAGCTGCATATGAGTCCAGTTTTTATAGGTAATGGCCTTTGTCTTCTGTGTAAAAGCACTGCTAACATTATGGCCCAGTCCCCTTTAGAGTATGGTTTTGATGATGGATTTGATCAACACACTTGCATAATTTTGGTCATCTTTGATGTGCAACTTCATCAAATTTTAAAATGTCCAACATCTCACTTACCACAGTGAGCAATTCAACGACTGCATATTGTGAAGAGAGAAAAAAAACCAACGAATTATGCAATAGTCTGATAGATGTGTCTTTCAAACCAACACTGGCTGGGAAACATGTGCATTGTTGGACTTTTGATCTAACACAGTCTATTATACATACATGCCTAGTTGAAATTTGAGGTAGAATTTATTGTATATACTTGGTCGAGGTGAACCATAACAGGATAAGCCGAAAAAATCAAATTCAACAATACTTTATATTCAAATTCAACAATACTTGATTTTTCCAGTGGGAAAATTGTTTTCATGGTGTGCAAGTAGAGACAAATGCCATGATGAGATTAAAAATAAATAAATAATTTAAAAGTATATGTAATATACAAATGAATTGGGGGTATCTTAAAAGGTTATAAAGATCTCTGTCACACTAAATATATACATTAAATAGTATATGATGTGATATAATATGATATACACTAAAGTATTAACATATCATTTAAATACATCTTAGGAAATTCTTTAAGAAAAAGACAGAAACTAATTTTTTTATCTTTCCGTTCTAGATCTAAGATGTATTAGTCGCCCACTTCTAGAGGACCTCTGTATTTGATGGAAAAGTTGATGCATGCTGGCACTTCACATTTACAAATTTTCGACTACAAAGACATATTAATAAATCTAGGAAATTTACCTGGCTTTGTTTTATGATTCTACTTACTTTCTTAAGGATGGAATCAATGTTGTTCCTTTCTTTCATTAAGACATTCCCCCTCTAGGGTGTCATGCAGAAGTAAATGACACTAACACCCGATGTTGATCGCGAAAATAAATTTAAAATCATCTGTTCAACCCCGAAAGAGTTAAGTTTCCTCAAACAGAAAAGTCTGGTAATTTTGTCAAAAACAGTCTCAACGTGAGAATGCCACTCTAATTTTTCGTCATGGGTGTCTCTCTTAATTCTTAAATCTACTATCATTTCTTTTGTTTTTTTAATATTTAGTAGTAGAAAATATTCTTCACACCAATCAGTAAAAGAAGCGATATAGTTTTGTAGATAATTTCGTTTTTAATGAGTAAAATCTGTGTATTTTATTATTGGGTGGAAAAACTTCCAAGGCAGTCATTGGTAAAAAAAATAGTGAAAAGAACAAGAAATGGTACAGAATCCTGGGGAGCATATGCATTGGTGATAATAATTGAGGATGTAAATATACCATCAATTGCATTTAGTCATGACATACAGTGGACGATTTGTGAGAAAATCAAGGATCCATAAGAGATGCCTATTTATGTTCATATCAATAAGTTTGGGGATCAAAAGATGGGGCTGTATGGTATTGAAGACACTCGAAATAGCATTCTAACATAATTTCTTGGTGCGTCGATATGTTTGTAAATGTTATCACAAAATTACATCCTCCACACTTCGGTTTGTTATAAGTGAACCGTAATGGGTCTTGGAGGAGGGCATAGTTTATCATAATCAACTTCAATACAAGTATTTCTAGACATTTCATAAGTATAGATGTAAGAGCAAAAGGGCATAGATTATTTATTTCTTTCACTTTATCTTTCTTTGGGACAGGTACAATTTTTGACGTTTTCCATGCAATTAGGATTATGTGAAGGCTTAGCGACTGATTAAAAATGTGTGTAGAAATTGGACTTAGCTGATTGGCGCACAATTTATTATTTTAGTTTGTATGCCGCCAGGACCATGAGCTTTATTTGTGTTAAGTGATGAGAAGATACTTTTAACATCCCTTTCTGATATGTGGGGAGGAGGATCATCATTGATTGAGGACATATCTAATTTGAAGTTCTGGATCAAATCGGAAAACTTATCAAATCTTGTAAAGAACTTTGTTCAGATCATTGGCATAATCATTTTCCTTGCCAATTTTCACCTCAATCGATATTTGTTTTTTATTTAGGCCAGTGATATGTTTTAATCCTGTCCATACATCCCTTGCATTATTGGAACTGAATTTTTTTTCAAGTTTATTTTTATAATTATAATGACATTACTTTGACAAAGCTTTCATAATTAAAATGAAACAGGTCTAACTCTAATATGGATTATGTATATGTAAACATTCCATTCTAGAGGTGTGGATAATCTATTCACAGCTACCTACCACAACACACAATAATGTATGATCATGAAAAAGAAAATTGGGGATTTGAATAAAAAGCAGGGATGAACTCCTCAAATATTTATAAACTTCAGCGACGCCTTTGGAGTTCCTAAGAGGAGGGGTGAGCCTAGTTTCAGAACATATTGCCAACATGAAAACACAATAGGCAAGATTCAGAATATACTATGATGCACAAAACTCATCTGAAGAATTCGCCTTTGGAGTTCCTAAGAGGAGGGGTGAGCCTAGTTTCAGAACATTTTACCAACATAAAAACACAATAGGCAAGATTCAGAATATATTAATAATACTATGATGCACAAAACTCATCTGAAGAATTTGAAGTAGATATAGGAGTTAGACTGGATTGTCTACAAACCCCTCTTCTGTTTATCATATTTATGATTTCATTTGCAAAGGTATGCTCAAAAATGTAGAAAATGAATAAAGGTATGTGGAAACCCAAACCAGTAAATCTTACAATGCTTTCACTTGCTGATTGATGATTTAGCTCTAAAGGTGACCTTATGTATAATACCAACACACTAAACAATGAACTAAGCAAAAGCGGAATACAGACAAAGAAAACAGTAACAATGCTTATAAAAAAAGAAACTAAAACACACAATCTTAAATTAAGTGAAGAACAGCTAGAGCTAGATAAATATTACAAATATCCGGGAGTGACTCTGACGGTAAACTAAGAAAAGAAATCGGCCAGAGCCAAAAGGCAAAGGCAGTTTACCATCACAAAGGAAAAGCTTCATAGATTCATAAAAATAAAACATTTTAAAAATGTTTAAAAAAGAAGAAAAGAATTGTAAAAAAAACAAAACAAAACAAAACAAAAACAGAATTGTAAAAAAAAAAAAAAAAAAAAACCAACCCAAAATGGCAATTTGTTGGGTTTTTTTCTGTCCTACTCTCCTTTATGGCAATGAAACTTGGACCCTAAACAGTAGGGAATACAGCAAGGTACAGGGAGCTGAAATGAAACATCTAAGAAGAATGGTAGGGAAAGCTAAGAGAGACAAAATCAGAAATATAATAATAAGAGTAATTCAAGTAAATGATTCAAAAACTAAAGTAGGAATAAATCAGCTTGGATGGTTCGGATATGTCAACAGAATAAAAGATAAGAGGATAACTAAATCAGTATAAAATGCCAAAAACCAAGGCAGACATCAAAAGGCAGATTCAGTAGAAAGTGGGAGAAAGGTATAAAAGAGGGTCTAAAGAATAGAAATTTCTCCCTTTGAGAAGGAAACAAAAAATGCCAGGACAGGGAAGGCTGGAGAAAGATTAATTTGGGAACACAAAAACCATACACTGAAAGAGTAATGTAATGAAAAGTAAAATGGATATCTATACAAAGAAAGAAAAAAAAGAAAGACATTTGACTGTAATTATACCCAACAAAAAAAAGTAAATGAAGTACATCGGACACCTGAAATTTTCTCCCTCAAATGTGTTTGGATGTTGTCATTCTGAGGTTATTTTAAGTAATATCATATCAATTCTTTCAAGTTTACTATCTGGATGTTCTGTAGGTGTTCCAGGTGATTTACCAGTTTGAGTTCTTGTCCTCTACACATTCCTGCAAATGGAAACATTGTGTCCTGGCAAAATGGTTCTGATATCTCTGTTCAAGACTTATGATGGCAAATTTGTTGAGCTCTTCTTTTCCTACAGAGTATTCAACAATCAGGCCATCCATTTCTGTCTAGATGATGTTTAATTTAATGTAAGGTGATTTCATAACAATTGTGTTGCAATCCAGTCGGATGATGCGCTGTCTATCATCTCTATCCATATATAAACAATGGTAAATATTCTAATCAAATGGTTGTGTTTCAGTTTCAGTCTATCCATGAGGTCGACACTCCCTTTTATTACTGATTTGACCTTCAGGTCTTCTGTCCACTACTACCAGTTTCTTCACTGTGATTTCTTTATCTTTCTTTTCCTCATCTGCGTCAGTATCAACATCAAGTAGAGCTTCTTCATCTGTGTACAATTTGGGAACATATACCTTGGCGTCTAGGTTGTTGTGTGAGCAGTATTCAAACTTCCAACAAATTCAGTGCAACGGCATTGGGAGAAGTGTCATGTCTCGTGGTGTTGCAAAAGATTGCTTTGTTGACACGTCTGTGATTTTTTAAAAAATGTTCAGTATGCTGAATTTATTTGAATTGAATAACTTAGGATAACTGACTAAATAATGACAATATTAACACGGGTGACACTGCAATAAATGTTATAGAAATACTCAAAAAAGAACAGACAAGTCAATACTAAAAGAACTGCAAACAACTTCTTTCAACTATTGCCCTCTAAGAAGCATTTAGAAGTATGAAAGCTAAAACCAGTAGGTTCAACAATAGTTTTTTCCAGAGGGCTATGCCTTTGCTTTCAGTATCAAATTGTTTTGGGTCTTATCCTGATTGAGAGTCTGCGAAAGGTGTGCATCAGCGTGTGAGTGCATGTTTATATATGTGTGTTGTATGTAAGGTATTTGAGTATGTCTTAGTGTGTGGATGTCTGTGAGACTTTATTACCATAGAATATGCGTTAATGTATGTATATATGTATATGTGTATGTTGGTATGCGTGTCATGTGTATAGGAACAACATCAAGTGAGCTCATGTATGTGCGGGTTGTGCTTATGGTGGGTGTAATCAGTGATAGAGCTGTGTTTTGTTGTGTTGTTTTTGCTTGTTTGTTTATTGTTGTTGTTTTGTTTTTGTTAGCCTTTTCCCTTGTGATTAATTTGTTTTAAATTATTATAGGGGATCATAAAAGCAACATT
>JBBPCV010784262.1:0-10506 GCA_037974505.1 Plocamopherus tilesii
TCTCTCTCTCTCTCTCTCTCTCTCTCTCTCTCTCTCTCTCTCTTTCTCCCTATGTTGCTGTTGCTTCTTCAGCTTCCAGTTGGCAGACAATCTCTCTCCGTTTCTATCTCTACGCATGCCAACTACATTCCGTATGCTCTCGACGTTTTGTCCTTTCCATTATATTGTTTAACCACATGGGTTTTTTTTGTCTACCTCTTGCTCTCTTTCCCTCTATCCTACGGAATAAAAGCACAGATAAGATTTTTTTCCTCTCGTGTGATATGGCCGAAGTATGTCACCTTTGTTTTCATAATTCGTTTAAAAAGCAGTGTTGGAGGTCTTGATATTATTTCCAAAACTTGATTATTTGATATTTTATCTTTCCAATTTATGCACCGTTAGGTTTTCCAAATGCATAATTTGACAGATATCATTTTCAGTCAATAAAAGTGGAATTTTGTGACATAGAACATAATCTCATTTCTTGTCCATTTGGAGATCAACGTAAAGTTAATGATGAAGCGAAAAACTTCACTGAAGATCCACGGGAAAAACTTGACATAGGGAACCCCACCATCAGAAATGGTAATGAGCTATTACTATCACTGTTACGAAGAAGAGCTCTTTTTTCCCTCAGTACAATATAGATCTATAGAAAATGAAAGTAGTTGGCAGGGTCATGCTTTGCATCCAGTCAATTTTCATTCTTCTTCAGATGTACAATTAGAATAGATCAACTCTGGAACTGGATTCTAGATCATAATTGCAATCTTTTGGAATTTTCCAAATACATAAGACTATTGCAGAGATTAAAGGTAGGCTGTGTATTTTGGTTCAGGGATTAGGTACTGATGACATTGATTCAGTGATTGCCATAATTCGAGGGGAGGCGAAGAGCCGTCTTCGGATCAAGATCAAGATCTATTCTATAGCCTATACTATAGCTAGAGATCTAGATTAATTTCTAGATCCAGATGATCCAGTCAAAATCATTATTTGTCATGATGTGAGCAAGCCAATGCTAAGAGAATCATTAACATTCTTTGTTTCCATCCTTAGCCTTTGACTTGAGATGTAAAAAGCTACTTACCTGTAGGCTACCTGTTTATAAACACTAAACACAATAACGAGGTAATGGGATGAATTATTATTAAAGACAATGAAATTACAAAGTAACAAAGTGTCTCCGTGTCTCTACCGTTGAGATACGAATAAAAAACACTCCGTATCTCAACAACTTTTCATTGACTGACCCCCAGTGTGCATTGGACATATATATATATATATAATATAATATATATCATCATCATATGAAGAACGTGCAGGATATAGATGTTGCCCGATGCTATTTACTCGGCCGTCGGTGATCGAATATCAAAGTGCCAAGCTTCTCGCACAGCTCCCTGGCAGGGTGGGGCGAGCACAGCGTATTGTGGGAGAAGGGGGTAGTAAGGTGGTGGGTGTAACCGTCAGCACGCAATCATGTGGCAAGAGGGTAACATCACAAGAAGGACCTTGACAACTGTTATCACTATTTTCTTTTCAAATCATCAGCAAGCAGGCTCGAGGCTTTGCGTATGGTGTTGGGTGTTGCTTCCTTGAGTAGCGTCTCTCGGGTTTTGAGTTGCTCGCACTCGAAAGATTTGATCCAGCTCTATTTCTCAGACTGTACTTGACACAGGCCATTTTATCTGAAATTAGGCCTAAATCAAGATGTAGATAGATCTCCAAGATGGATTTACTTTTTGAATGATTTGGTGATGATTGTAATAACACCCAAGGGATCGAGATTTACAAAGCCTTATAGATCAGATCAATAGCCAAGCGCCTATCGAACGGGGAGACCGATCGATTGCCACTTTGTTGATATTTTCATGGATGAGAGGTTAAAAATAATTTTACTAATTTTAGTTAAAATAAAAATATATAATTGAAACCCCAAAATTGGCAATTTTGTCTGAAATCACATTTTTCAGGTGAAGGTTGGGTTGCTTCATTGGAAATTCCTTATTTATTCGAAAGATCACGCATAGAATAACACATTTTTGTAAATAAGTACACGTGTTTGTAAAACATCTATCCATAGCTTTACCTGGTTGTATGGGGAAAAATGATTTCATAAATTGAACATTATAATCCTGTGTTGTTTTTAATTGTTTTTTTTTTTTCCATTTCCCCACAGCCCTGTTGCCTGCCTGCAGGTAGATCAAAGACACAGCCATGCCTTTCATGAGAGGAGCCGCTCCAATCCGACGGACACTACGCTATTTGGAACAAGGAAAACTGGTCTTGAAGGATACTGTTAGAATTGTAACTTTCAACTTCAATAAGGAGCAGTCTAGCAGCAAAGGTCTCGAGTAAGTTTGAAAAGAAATTAATTAAGAGTTGGTATGTTATGCATTCAGTTAGTGCAGTAGTCTCCCCAAATAAGCTGCCCTTCAGGTGACAAAGAAAACAGTTTTTATCAGACAGAGAAGGCTATAAGGCTTACAGGGAAGGCGGGAAATGCAAGACATGATCATAAATATTAAATAAATATATAATACATCAGTAAATGAATAATCAAATAATAAATAAATATCTAATATAATGAACAAACAAATGAATAAATGAACAAATATATATAAAATAAGAAAAATTGATGTTGATAGATCAAGAGATGACATTATTGAAGTTTACAAAATTTTAAGAGGTAAATATGATCCAGAGGTTTCAGATTTATTACAAAAGCATGATCAGAATCAAAGCTATAACACTAGGGGACACCAATATAAACTGTCGATAGGAAAGTTTAGATTTAAACATAAGAAAGTATTCATTGTGAGCGGGTATGTAGCATGTGGAATAGTTATAACCAGAAAAGATGGTGTCATCGGAAAGTACAGCAGCATTTGAACGGAGACTAGATGGTAACTGGAAGATCAGAAACAATTATATATATAACTACAAATCTAGGACCACAGAAGCTAAATCAAGTTGTGAAAAATCTTAGAACAATCACAGAAAATGCTTCATGCTGGATCTGGACCAAGTGCAATGAAAAAGAATAAGACTCATTGCTATAAATAGAATAGGATATCTGCTATATAGATATTCTGCTATATATATAGATATATAAATAGATTTGGGGAATTCCACATCCAAGGGAAAATGTAGTGTGTGCAACATATAAGGAATTGAAATGTACTGGTACTTGGGGGGCGCAGTAGCTTAGTCAGTAAGTCATCTGGATCTAGATCATGCAAACCAGGGGTACACAGGATCAAATCCCACTAGAACCAACGAGGGAAAAAAAAGGCAGTCCGAGGGCATTGGGTGTCATAAGCCCAGTGTGGCCTGATCTCCTTAGGGTGTCAGAAGTTTAAGACCGAAAAAACTGTTCGAGGGAGATTCTCTTCTCTGAAGACCTGGTACTGTCTCGCTCTTTATTCTTTAAGAGTTTGCTTCACTCACAAAGAAATGATCAGCCCAAAGCACACCACTAAAATACAAGATTCTTTTGATGAAAAAAAAAGAGATGGTATTACAGGCTGATTAGACTTTCTACTAGAATTGGATTTGTGAGTATCATCTATTAACTATTAGGTTTTGATATAATGTGAATAAAGACGGTTTATGAATTGTTCCCCTTCAAAGAACTAGGAATTTTATTATTTTTATTTCCCTCTTACTGTTCTTCCACAGAGATTTTGTCTTCTGGCATTTCCCCCAAATGCAATATAAGAATCCTGATGTACAGATGTGTGTCTTCAATGATTTAACTCCCTCTCCATTCATCCAGTTTTTCTTTGGTAAGTGTAAGAGGGACAGAATGAAATTACACCGTGCAATCATGGCAAGTTGTCGTCGAGGTATTTTCGAGATTTTTGAGAAATCTAATGATGGTTTTATAACACAGAAACAAGGGTTTTTGTCAGTTCTAGTAGGAGCCTGGTTCAGGAGTCTATTTACACTGTCACAAAGATACCAGATATGTTGAAAAACAAATTATAGATTCAGAGCTGTTATCTTGGGATATAAGTATAAGCCCTCTGAACAGGATGTATTATATTGGTCAACATTGGATAAATGCATCTTGTGCTTAATTTAAATTTTCTCACATGAACAGAGAACATATGCTGTCTTTTCCATGACCCTTTCCCTTAATGGCAACTTTCACTTTATAGTGAAATAGAATTAGGACAAGTTTTGTTCAAATTGATATTGAGGGGAATTTATAATAAGAAAATTTCAGTCACATCTTCATGATTACTCAATTACTATTTGGCAAAATGATAAGTCTTGTTGACAAAGTATGGTTTGTAATTATGTTATAGTTATATGATTATGCCTTACATGATCTATTAGCAAAATAATATTGTATAATACATGTTATAAAACTAATTGCTTTCATAATGTTTAAATTTGCGTTTTGCCATCCACAGACTCAGGATCCAAGCTAGTACTGGATGTAGATTGCCAAGATAAAGACACCATTATGAGCGAAGTGAAGAAAATTTTCTGCAAAACAGAGTAATTAGGCTTTATTTTTTCTTGATTGCAGTCTTTTATTTATTTTACTCTTTGTATCTATTATCTTTTGGTCTGTAAGAGGACTACTTCCAACAATGGAGTGACACAGCCTAGGAATAGGCAAAATCTATTGGCCTTTTACTTTTATCTTCAGTTGCATCACTTATGTTCTATTCTTTCTTCAAAACTTCAAAAAATGTTATCTTGAGAATAATTTTTAGTATACTGGCATTGCAATGTTTTTAAATAATTAAGAACTGTTTTAGTTTTAGTGTCCATTTGTTTCAATTTTGTATATGGTATTAGTAGAGTGTTGTTTTGGGCTCCTTCTTTCTTTCTTTTCTTTTTTTTTTTTTCTTTCTTTCTTTTTTTTTTTTCTTTCTTTCTTTTTGCTTTACATCTAGAGTGCCTCTAAATCATGTCAAATTTGCTCCCCAGAAAAACCCTTGAGGCTGAACCCCTAGCCACTGAGAAGAAAAGCAACCCGGCCAACTTTGGCTACATGTGTAACCATGAGTGTATCTGTGAGATTCCTGGACAGGTCAGAATCTTAACTGGAATTCTGATGTGCTTTTTTTACATGCCTACCTTAATCGTAATCCACATTCATTGTAGTAACAATGTTGAAAATAAATCAAAGAATGCTTAAGTATGTTGATACAACAATATGATAGAAAATGTACAAAGAAATAATTGAGACAGTTTTTCAAAATAATTTTTTCAGAAAGCGTATATCTCGCGTCTCTTTTGTCAAATTGGCTTTGATCTCAATGGCCCCAGCATGGTATTGCATTGTCTGTGTCAGTGCTCTGCCTTACGTATTACGATAGGCGTGCCGTGTCTTTACAAGGCCTATTATTGCGATTTTCGAAGAAATGAGCATGCACTTGTCCGAAGTGAGGCCTAGCCACCATGCTTTTAATGATAGGGTTTTATATATATTGTGAAAATTCGGCCAGAGTAGAAAAGCGTGCACTTAGGCGAAGCATGCACTTATGAGAATATGAGGCTTATTGTTTCCCTCCAGATGTCTCTATTTTGCACAAATGGCTTTAATGTATGGAGGTCATTTATTGATGTTAGGCTTCTTGGTATGCAGTGCAGATGCCGATTTTCATTTGAGGTCTTTGGTTTTGCTCGCTCTAATAATTTTGTCAGATTTCTTAGTTCTTGATTAAGTAGTGTTGGAAGGGATGCTCTCCCTTTGCATTTTTGGCCTTTGTTAGAGTAGGCTTTCATTACTGTTTAAGTAAGTATGTTTTGTATGTTTTCCTTCCTTCTTAGAATATGTCCTGGTAGTTGCCATCTTTTTTGGTCTTCTGGCTGATGGGTTTTTTTTTTTGTAGTGGTCTTATGCTTTGAAGTGCTCTTATAGACCTCCATTGCTAATTTTGTTTGGTCAGTGAATACTGATGATACTTCTTAGATGTTTTCTGTAGGTTATATGGAGAATGTCTAAGTTTTCGTGCTCATGTCCCGGTATTCCATTGTTGTGAGTATTGGTATCACAAGTGCTTCATATAATTAAACCATTTGTTTCAAGGTGATCTTTGTCAAGACATTTTTTAGTTCACTAAACGCAATCTAAGCTAATTGTTTTGGCATTTTGTTGTCTTCATTTTCATTTAGGAAGTCACCAAGTTTACCAACACTTTTCCATTCTGTTTAGTTTCTGTTCATTTAGTTGTTTTTGTGAAAAGGTGGTGGTGGTGGTGGTAGAAAGAGGTCCAAAAGCCATTCAATTATAATACCGCAAATTTAACCATTACCTATGAGTATGTCTCCCTTTGTTTCTCCAGGTGCCCTGTTCAAGATGGCTGACCCTCCCCAAAGAACTGCGTGGAAAACATTGGCGGCATGGAAAAGATGTAGTGGACGAATCATAGCATTTGTTTGATTTTGTATAATAATAATAATATTTGAGTTTACTGTTTAGATGTTTGTTACTATTTATCAGGATTGTGATCTTAGGGACCTTCTCTGCTAAAAAGCTAGAGAATAATCCAAAGGCAATAAACCAATTTGCATTTTCAAGTTTCAGGGGAAGTCTGGATAACATCTTATGATCATCTTTTACAGCATTTCTCTTTTAAGTCATATGTCATCTTCTATGGAGGTCAAGGTGTATGTTTGGTAATGAATGCCAGTTGACAGCAAAAGACTTTCCTTTCACTGGTAATTTTCTTAATTCTATCCCTACTTATTGAGGTATATGCTGGATACATTGGTTGTTTTTTTTTTATAAATAGCTAGAAATCATACTTTCAAGCAAATGAGCACAAAATTATCAATTAATATAGATGAAGATGTGCAATTTTTTCTCAGTTCCTTTCAAAACATTCAAATTGAATCCATGCAACTTTCTGGATGCATCATCGCCACACTTGACACCTTATAATTGGAAAAATAAAGGAGGAGCTGATTTATTTATTTGTGTAAGATATAATTATATAATGTAAACAAATTTTAGGGAGAGTGGTCCCTGTATACTATGTTGGTAAATTGCACTGACACTGACAGTAAATATTTGTTTGAATTGTGAATAACAGACATTCTTCTTTCTTTGTCGATTTCCCACTTCACCTTTTGATGTTGCTTAGGTAGGTTCCTGGCTGAAATGCTTTAGAAAATAAATATTTGACTTATGCATTAATTGCATAAAGATAATTGTTTTGGTTCAATGAATCTATCCACATTGTCTGTTTAGGCAATCTGTTAGTGTAACGAACTTGAAAGTAATCAAAACTCATTTACTGCTGTAAGCGTGCTTGCATATAAATTAAATAATAAAATATTTTATAGGTGAAAATGGACTGATAGATAGACCTAGGAAGAAACCAAGCTGTCTTATTTGGTTTCAAATTGTGATTTATCTCCCTTGAATCAATATCAATCACTTGCCTTTTGTATTGTAATTGTATAAATGAATCTTTTTTTTTATTATTATTATCTTGTCTTTTGCGTTATTTCATCAGTTGTCCACAAAGCAGATAAATAGTATATATATATATTTTTATTTAATAGACTTAGAAGTCAAGAACAATAAATTAGAGAAGGAAAGGGAGGCGGGAACTGGAGGGAAAGAGTGAGAGTGGGATAGCTGTGTGTGAGAAAGAATGGGAGAATGGCCGACAGAGGCAGAGGCAGACAAGACTGAGACAGAGATATATACATATTGACATAATCCAAGTGTTTTTGATGAGTAAGTCAAGAGTGTTCTTGAGATTTTTTTTTTCTGTAAGGGTATAACATATTTCCCATAACTGTAAAGAGTTGCATTGAGTTGAGAGGGCAAAGCATCATGATATTTAACTGTGGGAACTTTTAGATATCATGCTTTGTGTATTTCCTTTTAAGAATTATTTTCACATGATTGATTTTAAATAAATTTCCTTGTGCACAACAAACAAAACGCTTGAGTCATCAGTGTTTAGTGTCAAGTTTAAGTATATAGAAAGGAAAATTGTTACTGGTTCACCCAAGAGCATTTTATTGTGCAGTTATGTCAGTGTATGTGTGTGTGGATCTGCACATGTCTATGTGACACTTACTACTGTCATCTGCCATCAATGGATAGTGATGAGAGATTGAAGTGTGGAGAAGTGGGAGGAAGGTAAGAAGACACCATGCCTATGCATGCCTAAGCAATGTGGGCAGTGTCAGGTAGGTATATGATGGTACAGTGGCTCAGCGGTAGTGCTTTGGACTCCCAAACTGAGGGGTTATGGGTTCGAGCCCTTTTGGGGACACTGATTAAACCCTTGGGCAAGGTTTTTAACACCAATTAGCTATGTTTGCGGCGCTGCTCTTGTGGCTGACGCTCGGTTTTCGGTTAAAAACCAAAAGATAATTTCCCTTCGGGGATTAATAGAGTGGAATTTTAACTTTATTTTTTATTTTTTTATTACTAATCTTGTGTCATTGTAACATCAGGAAAGGAATTAGTATCAATTGGTATTAAATGTGTAGTTAAGTGTAAGCCTGCCCTTATAGTATTGTATGGGCAATACTTCATCATTAGGATATTACATCCCGCCTCCCTACTTTGCACCCCTAAGCCACAGAGACACAAGTATGGGGCTGAATTATAAGACAAAGAAATTATTAAGTCTAACACATTAGATCTAGACACATTATGAAAGCCCCATAGAAAATGTTTAAAATACAGGGGGAAGAATTAAAAAAAGAAAAATAAGAAAGATAAGAAAGAAAAATTTGTGGTTCCACTCAAACTTTTCTTCAAGAGTCCATTTTCAGAAAAAGGGGGGAAAGTTTTAGTTTCTGTCTCTACGGGCCATCTACCATCTTTGCACGTGCCTGTTTGTATCCTGCCACACCCTCTTTTGAATGGACCAGTCTAGGGCATCAGCTAGCTCTCATTTTGTCAATCTGATTGGTTGAAGCTGACACCAGTCAAAGGGTCACTAATCAGTTGATATTTGTAACTTATGAACCCATCATAAAATGCAGTAATATCGCTGCCTTTTACAAAGCAGGAGTGTTTAATGCCTGTCGACCCACTTAACGCCAAAAGGCAGGCTTTGCGCTACAGCATTGGTTTAGAGAAAACACCAAAAGGCGGGCTTGGTGCTACAGTGTTGGTTTTTGCTGAACACCAGTTGGCAGGATGAGCACCTTATGGGTTAAGAGGGACCTTAAAATGTAGATGTCAGCATAAAAAAAGCATGGGAGGACATCATTAGGAGGGACCTAAAATGCAGATGTCAGCATAAAAGACACACAAGAAATAGCACAAATCTGACAGAGATGGGGAGTCATGACAGCCCTGTGTGCATCAAGCAGAAGAAGAACTAAGGTCCGAGGTACGGTTATTATAATCTGTAGCTCTACTTCTCTAGACCTCCTGAAATTACATAATTTGTTTGGTCCTGTCAATTTCAAGATATCCAGTGTTCATTTTAACTTTATCACTCTTGTTATTTCTAAAAATATCCTCTTGTTTAGCAAGATGTTAATTTATGATGGAAAAGACATAAAAAATAAGTCAAGCAAGAACTGATGATTTTAATAGTAAAATTTCAACCCTCTACTAACCATCTCTCACACAGGTGAGAAGAGACAGTGTGGTACAAACAATCTCAGATCCATGATCCTCTTCAAGACGAGTCAAAATTTCCTGAAGCATCTGTACTGTTGTATGGGGAAGACTTTTCAGCTTATCTGAGATCTAGCGTAGTGAATAAAGAAACATTTTGTTGAAAGGCCAACCCATCATTAAATAAACTAAATCATAGCAAAAGGATTATCAGATTTGTTCTTTTTCCTCACATTGTTCAGATTGTAAATTCTAACTTAATGTACAAATATAATCGAAGATACCTTTTCAAATACTCCAAAGACTCTGAGTTCCTCACAGGCTAACTTCAAATACAATGGATTATGTGCATCCTTCTTGAGCATCAACAATTTCATCTGAAAATTTTAAAGCAGTTAGCAAAACAATTAGAGAATGCAGGGAATTTGATTAAGTCAGTTTCAAAATAATATGCACAGAAAACAAATGTGGTGAATGCACTCTGAAGAAAATATTTTTCTACTTTGGTCAGACTCATTAAATTCCCTTACAACTTTTATGCTCTCCTTCCCATGATGGATTACTATCACAGTCAACGTTAGATTCCATCTCAAGTTCATTAAATAAATTTTTTTCAGGAGAGAGGGATGAAAACTGAGTGGATTCATTATCTTCAACAAATGACAGGGGATTCCCCCGCACCGCGTCACCCACGGCACAACTAAGTTGGAAAAACGAATGCTGCTCCCGTAACCTGGTCAGCGACTGGTCACGGTTACCCAACCTGCACACCGGCTTCCTATTGCAATAGCAGATTTACACAATTGCTACCCATAAAAACAACGAAAGCGTGCAACACTGAAAAATGCTACACATATCAAACACATATGAAAAGAAAGTTAAGTAAACTGCCTATACAGTGAAATAAAGATGGTTCTTGTATTTTGAAGCGATGTCCATCGAATTTTTGGAGATCG